>BSSO01006735.1:0-11655 GCA_030267885.1 Mesembryanthemum crystallinum | reverse complement strand
ACATGCCCCACACTTATGCCATGTCAAATTCATAGTTAATATTAGCTTTGATATAATGCATGTAACTAAAAAATACTTTTAAATGTACTTGTACAATATATTGTAGATATAAGATTAAAAGCAAGCTCACTAATTATATATCTAAATACAATGTATCTCCATCAATTAAATATTTTTAGAGCATTTGATTTATATATGCATGGACCAATATTGCGAATTAACCGATAATGGAAAATGGTAAAGAAAGATTATAATTTTACTATTTGATATTTTAATTACCTCGGTTTATATAATATACTCCCTCCGTCCCACTCAAAAAACGCTTCCAAACTGTTTGTGGGAACGGAGTTTAAATATAGTTTTATTGGCTATTTGTTTCTTAATATGCCCTTGATAAAAAAAAATTAGTATTTAATTTTTAGCAGAGGAGTTATATAATGGGTTTTATTAGGAGAGAGGGTCAAGTCAGGAATATTATACTTGTCTTTGGTAGATAGTGACGGGCTAATATATATGAAGATGTTAGAGGGATTAAATTGGTTCGGAAATGTTTGAGTCGAACAGATACTGTGTTGATTTGGAAACATTTGAGTGGGACGTAGGAGGGAGTATACATTTTGTTTAGTATGATAAATTAGTTTACAAGTTTTCATCTAAAGGATTTTAATTTTGGCGAGAAACTGAGAAAACAATAACTATAACAATATTGAAAAATTAGTGTTTAAAATTATTGAGTTTAATAGCACTATACTCCTTTTCCCATGTTTGCGAAGTACAACTCATTACCAGGTTCTTAGTTCGCCTTAAAGTAGTAGAATTGGACTAAACTCAACTGAATGAATAGTAATTTGTGAGAGAAAAATGTGCATATTTAATTGAACTGAACAATTTGAACTAAACTGAATTGAATCACCTAAAATGAGATTCAGTAAGATGAAATGAACACACCCTTAACAAAGTGACGCATTACAACAAGCAAACAGCGGGTTCAATTTGCCTGAAGGTACCTGAACTGAACTTAACTAAACGACTTGAACTAATCTGAACGACATGAATTGAATTGAACTGAATGGATAATAATATGTGAAGGAAAAGGAAAGTTGTAGGAACTGAACTGAATTGAACTTAATGACATGAACTGAACTAAACGACCTGAATGGAATTTAATTAAATTGAATGAACTGAACAGAATTGATATGAATTAAACAGCTTAAAATGGGATTTAATAAGTCGAAATGTACACACCTTAAGTGTCATAAGACATCTTTGATAGGACACAAATCACTTAACAAATTAACCACTAAATATCAAACATTTTAAAAAAGTTGGTATGTTTACCAAATAGGATTTTGTATAAAAATGTTTCATGAAATCCCACAATAAACAATGGATTGCCGCATATATATGATCAAATGAACTTATATAAACAAATACATATTTTCATTATCTACATATTGTTTACATACATTTAATTTGTAAAATTTACAATTACATAACTAGCGTCTTGCAACGCAAGGGCATACTACTAGTCTTAATCTAATATATATATATATAAGCGGCATTTTTCGGGAGCAATGAGGGGTGCCACCTAATCGAGCATATTACAATTATTTAATTCTAAATTATTTTAAATAGGAGATAAATGCCTCTAGAATTAGAGTTATAATCATAGTAGAACTTAATCATATAAATAAGATAGAGTTACAATAACAATAGAATACTGTCTCAACCATCTTTCATCCCCTAATATATATATAATGGTTCCCTTCCCCTATTCTTCACATTTTTTTCCTATTCTCGGTTCTCTCTACTTTCTTGCTTTCGATTATTTGGTTCATGTTTGAATAACAAATCATTTTTTTTATACAGATTTTTCATCTCCAAGTTTTGTATATCATTGATTGTGCGTTCGAAAATGATCAAGCAAAAAATTTGAAGTAAGTTATTCAAATGATCCCATCCATCTCATTCGTTTATTTTTTGTGCTATTTCTCCTACCGATTCATTATGATAATTGTTATGTGATTTCAATTTTGTGTGTGCCGATTTTTTTAGCTTTTGTTCTTGCTTTTTTGTTAGTAGGTATTTTGAATAAATAATATAGGCTTTTTAGTCAAAAAAAATATAAAATATTATTATTACTAGAATAATAGAGTTTGAAATCAATGAACCATTAAAAATTTTGATTTTTGTAAATCATTAGAAGTTGGACAACTACCAAAATTAGATTGATTTTAAGAAAATATGCGTAGATTAAAATTATTAAGATAGTTATTATGATATAGGATAAATAGAGTATGACACAAATATGTTAAAATTATAGTAGTGGTAGGAAACTTAAATTTGTTTATATAATTAAAAAAAACATATGATGATGGTAGAGTTATAATTATAATAGACTACCTATTAGGTGATCTTGATATCCATATATATATCAATAAGATAATTGACATAGAGTTATAATCACAATATGATTTATATAAAGTATATTAATGGATGAATTAATATTTAAATATCATAATATAATTGTGAGACCGTGCAACGCACGGGTTTGATTACTAGTATATATATCTAGATCGGGAATTTTTCGGGAGCCCTCGGCGTGCCACGTAGGACAGGAATTTTTTCAAATTTTTGATTTTTTGTTAAAATCTTAAAAGATAATGATGATGAAAGTAAAAAATAGTATACATTTGATGGGAAACTTATTTAAAAAAGAGTTTTATATGAAAACCAATTCTTATATTACCCATATCCTATAATATATAAGCCACAACAACCGCCACCCCCCCTATCCCTCCATTATGTTTTAATTTTGTTTTTTCTTTGGTTTATTTAAATATGCAGATCTTCAAAATATCAATTGTTGAATCTATGGCAGACTGATTATATGTCAGGTTTATTTCATAAATCGTAATTTTATATATGTTATTGCAATTTTTTTATATATAAACTAGCATGAAAGTTGTAAATGTCACATAAATTGATTTAATTTGATACCATTATATAACTCCTACTATCGTTTGCTCTTTGAATACAAAGAGATTCTTCTCTCTATGCAGTCATATTCTTCCTACTAATTCTCATGGAAACATTACTGTTTTGTTATTGTTTTACTGTTATATGAATTTACAATTGGTGCTCTTTTAGTATTACTCCTCTTTTTGTTCTTTTTCTCATTCAATCTCCCTAATTTGTATCTATGAATATCTTAATCTTCTTTTTGTTAATTTACATTATGATCACGTGAAGTTGTTTTGGATTTGGTTTCTAGCAATACCGTTAAAAGTAACATTATGATATGAACTATAAGCCTGATAGACTAATAGGCTATTGATATTTGTAACTGTCTAATATACTGAAGGTGAATGGATGCACACAAGCACACGGCTACAGAATTGTGTAAAGATTATGGAAGCTTAGGGCTTGTTTGGGGTGGTTGTCAGTTGCCAGTTTTTGGTTTTGAAAAATTTTCAACTCTTTGTGAAAATTTAATTTAAAGCTGATTTTTTTTTTGTACTTACAGTTCCTTGCTTAATTTTCAAAACTGACAACAGAAAACTGAAAACCACCACCCCAAACAGGGCCTTAGCTATTTTCCCCATATTTAGATTTCCAGATTACAATTTTGTACGTTGCTTTGTTTCTAATTCTTCTCATTCCTACCTAAACTCGATCAAGGAAAAGAGGTAGGATGATGTTCTTTAAGTCTGGTTATTGTGCTTTCGGTGTGCCACACGTGTTAGAAATTTCCCAATTTTTTGATTATTTTTTCTTTGATAAAATACGAAAAGATAAATTTAAGGGATAATAGAAAAGGATAATTATGATAATGTAAAAGTAGACCACAGGTCAAGAAACATAAAAGATATTATCCATTCGATAGGACACTAATCATTTAATGATAAGTTTGGTTTAAGTGTTCTATTAGGAAACCAATTCCTATATATATATATATATATATGTAAATCGGGAACTTTTCGAAAGCTCTCGCTATACCACATAGGCCAAAAAATTTCACAATTTTTTGATTTTTTTTTTTTGATAGAATACTGAAAGATAAATTTAGGGGATAATAGAAAAAGATAATCATAATAAATGTAAAAGTAGACTGCAGGTTTAGGAATCATAAGAGAAAGTATCCATTTGATAGGACACTAATCAATACTAACCATGTCCTAGATTTTTTTTTTTTTATAAAATCCTAAAATATAAATTTAAGGGATAACACGAAAAGATAATCATTATAAATGTAAATGTAGATTACGATTAGGAAACATAAGAGATGGTACCATTCAATAGGACATTAATCATTTCATGATTAGTTTCGTATAACTGTTCTATTAGGAAATCAATTCTTATAATAGTATTCTAAGTATTCTATTAGGAAATCAATTCTAATACTAGCCATGTCTTATACCTACATATATAAGCCATGATAACATCCGACCCTCCCCTCAACCCTCCCCCAATCTTTCATTACGTTTTGTTATATCTCTATTAATAATGTACTAACCCCACCTCCCTACGTCTTTCTTTTTCATTATTTTCCCCAAAATATGAAAAAAAAGTAGTACCTCAAAACGAGTGGTTACTATTTCTAAAACTTAACTATTTCTATTACTCTGAATCAATAATTTTTGCTAAAGGTTTTTCCTAAAGCCAATTCAATTATACAAATGTTAACAAGCATTGTTGTTAATAACATGTACTATATATTACTATAAAATTAGATGATCATATATAAATAGAAAAATTATGGTTTTTCTTTTATATCATTTTTCTAAAGTTTTATTAATTACCTTATAAGCTTTAACTCAGTTTTATTAATTAGCTTATATATATAAAATGGGAACTTTTGGGAGCTCTCGCCGCGCCACATAGGACGAGAATTTTCTCAAAATTTTGAATTTTTTTTGATATAATCTTAAAAGATAATGATGATTAAAGTAGACTTACACTCATGTTAGGAAACATAAGACATAAAAAAGAGTTCTATGAAACCAATTCTTATACTACCCATGTCCTATATACTTCTACTTTAATTTCTTTTAAATCAATTGTTGAATAGATGGCAAACTCACCTCGAGGTTTGTTTCATAAATTGGAATTTTATATTTTTGATTATATTTATGTTATTTGGTAATATATAACTCTCCAATATTGTTTTAGGTTTATTTTTCAATAAAAAATTTCAAATTTTCTCAAATTTTTGATTTTTTTTTTTATAAAATCTAAAAAAGATAATGATGATAAAAGTAGAATTACACTCATATTTGGAAACATAATAAATATAGCTATGATAAAATTTAAAAGATAATTATGATAAAATCTAAAAGTAGACCCATGTAGGAATCTGAGTTCTATTAGGAGACAAATTCTTATATTACCTATTTCCTATATGTATATAAGCCGCAACAACAACCATTCCCCAACCCCATTACGTTAAATCGGGAACTTTTTGGGAGCTTTCGGCACGCCACGTAGGCTATGAATTTTCTCAATCTTTTTATTTTTTATTTTTTTATAATCCAAAAAGATAATCATGATTAAAGTATACGTAGAGTCATGCTAGGAAACATAAGAGATAGTATAAATTTGATAGAAAACTAATTGTTTAAAAATGAGTTTATTTTATTTTTATTTTCTATTTAAAAAACAAAAGTGTCCTATTAAGAAACCATTTTTATACTAAAAATGTCCTGTTGTATAAAACGGGAACTTGTTTGGAGATTTTGGGGCACCATGGAGGTTAAATTTTTTTCTCAATTTGTTAAATTTTTGTTAAAATCAAAAATTATGGTAAAGTAGATAATACATATGAAACAGTAAAAGAAGACTTATCTTAGGATACATAAGAGATAGCACACCTTCAATAGGTAACTTAAGGGATAATAATAAATTTAAAAAATTCTTATACAACTAAAAGATAAATTTGATCTATATGCTAAATAAAAAAAGGGGAAAACAAATCTTTGAGATTTGGTACTGTTTTTCTCTTAAGAAAACTCTTAGAAATTGATGCGGTTAATTTTTGATTTTATTACTTCTTAACTCCTAGCAAAATTTAAATTTCACACTTATCATGGAATAAAGTAATTAGAATTTCTTTGGCAATAAAATTCTACATAGAAATAAAGGTTTTTTTTTTTGGAGGAATTGGTCTACTTGTTTTATTCATCCACTCAGGGCAAAAACGGTTAATGTTCATGGATTACAAAAACTCTGCAGGGTATATCCTGCATAGACTCAAGATGGACCTGTACCTAAAGACCTCAGACTCCTACTTACACTAGCATATAAGACATATCCCTATACTTGTTTAATAGTCTAACACAAACTTTGTATTGTATATTCTTTATGATTCTGTCTACAGATTGCTTCTGTGCTCTGAAGATTCTGTCTACAGATTGCTTCTGTGCTCTGAAGATTCTATAATTTCGCTCCCTCCAAATCTCTGCTATGGTTGCAAGCAAAGCTGCCCTTTTCCAGTGATTGGTAGGACTCTGCCCTCTTATATTCTTCAAATACCACCTAGCTTCCTGCTTGAGGCCTCTCCCTCTCTGCTGTATACCAGTCCATCTTAGGATAGCATCCCATATTGGTTTTGTTGTTCTGCAGCTGAAGAAGAGATGTGCACATGTTACCTCTGCTTCTTGGCATAATTTTCATCTGTTCACTATGTAAAAACCCCTGTTCTGTAGCCTGTCAATGGTAGGGAGTTTCCCCTGAAGGGCCATCCATGTAGTGATGCAATCTCTGGGCAGAGCAGATGTTTCCTACACAAGTTTATGGTATCTCCATCTTCGGTTTACCCTTCTCATCAAGTCATAAGAACACCTCACCCTGAATTTACCATTCTGCACACACTTTGACAGTTTGTCAATATCTCCATTTTCTCCCCCTGCATTGGCTATAAGAGCATCCCTCACTTTAATTACACTTCTCCAAAACCAAGAATCACTACTCTTGGCCTTATGATGCCATAATGATCTACCCTGCAAGTGATATTTCTCAGTCCAGTCACACCACAAACTCTGATCTTTACTATGCAATTTCCAAACCCACTTCAACATCAATGCCTTGTTCCACCCCAAAATCTCCTTTATGCCAAGGCCTCCCTCTCTCTTGGGTCTGTTTATACTTTCCCAACTTATCCAACTCATACCCCTAGCACCACCATTTATACCCCAGTAAAAATCTTTACACATTTTATCAATCTCCCTCATTACTTGTTTGGGCAGCACAAACAAAGTGCACCAATAAGCATGCATACCAAAAATGACACTATGAAGGAGCTGAATTTTACCTGCATGAGACAGTAATTTTGTGGTCCAATGCTACAGCTTAGACTGAATCTTTTCCAGAAGAGGTCTGCAAATGTTATATGTAAGCCTTGAGGATTTAAATGGAACTCCTAAATATTTGAAGGGCATTCTCCCCTCAACAAAACCTGTAGTCTCAAGAATCTCTTTCTTCACATTGTTACTGACTCCCCCAAAATACACATTTGTCTTGTGAGTGTTTGGCTTGAGGCCTGAGATTTTCCCAAATTCAGTCAAACAAGTTGCAACTTCCTCCATTGACTCCTTATCCCCCCTGGCAAAGATGAGTAAGTCATCAGCAAAAGAAAGTTGGCACAGTTCCACCCTTGAGCACATAGGGTGGTTGTGAAACTTCTTCCTTCTTCTCACATTTTTCAGCATTCTTGTGAAATATTCCATCTCTATTACAAACAAATAAGAACAAATCGGGTCTCCTTGCCTTAAACCTCTCCCACTAGCAAAGAACCCATGAGGTGTGCCATTGATACAAACTGAGAACATGGCTTTACTGATGCAACTCATGATCCAGTCTATAAACACTGTAGGAAACCCCAAAGCTTTCATAAGATCACCCAAGAATCTCCAATTCATAGTATCATAGGCCTTCTGAATATCCACCTTCACAGTAGCCCTAGGCGACAAGTGAGCCCTGCCATAATGCTTCAACAGTTGATGAGCCATTGCAATATTCTCAAAAATACTCCTTCTCTTCACAAATGCTCCTTGTTCTCTACTAATAATTTTCTCCAGCACTTGTTGCATTCTATTTGCAAGCACTTTAGTAATGGTTTTGTAAACCACACTACAACAGGAAATAGGCCGGAATTGAGTGACATTTTGAGGATTCTGAATTTTTGGAATTACAGTGATAAAAGTGGAATTAACTCCCTGTGGCATTTTACCTGTCAGGAAGAATTCCTTAACAGCCTTGCAGAATAGCTCCCCCACCATGCTCCATGCTTTTTTGAAGAAGGTAGATGTATATCCATCTGGGCCTGGTGCCTTCATATCCCCAATGGAATTCAACGCAGCCTGAATTTCCTCATCTGTGATATCCTTCTACAGGCTATCAGCTTCATCAGAACACAGAACATTCCCCTATCTGATCACATTCATGTCAATATCTTCCATGGCATCTGCTCCCCCCAGTAAATTCTTATAGAAACTAATAAAAGCTTCAGGAACATCTTGTCATTCTTTCAGCACCCCCTCCATATCAGTTATAGAGGATACTCTATTGATAGCATTTCTTTCCTTCACATTGGCATGGAAATATGAGGTATTTTCATCCTTGAGGTTCATATCATGGATTTTTTCTCTTTGTTGATAAGCTCCCATCTCCACTCTTTTCAGTTTCATATATAGCTGCCTCTACTTATGTTCTTCAACAACAAGATCATCATTTCTAGGGTCATTTTGCAGAAGCACTTGAGTTTTCTCTAGCGCCTCTCTACACTCCTTCACCCTCTGAGAGATATTCATATAGTTTCTTTGATGTAGCTTCTTCAAGTGGGGTTTCAGCATTTTCAATTTCCTCATTAACTGTGACATATATGTCCCCTGCATATCCTCTTCCCACACCCTTTCCACCATAGGCAGGAACTGTGTATCATCACACCAAACATTCAAGAACCTAAAAGGCTTAGGTTCTGACTTTACAGCTTTATAAATCTCCATAAGAATAGGGGTATGGTCAGAGATCCCGTCAGGTAGGAATTCCACCTTTGCTTGTACCCCGTTCAGAATCCATGTGCTATTACAGAGAGCTCTATCCAGTTTGCTTCTTTCTCTATCATTCCCACACTGATTGTTATGCCAAGTAAATAAAGGTCCAACATACATCAGATCTTCCAGCCCTAAGGCATGGATACAGTCTACAAACTCCCTCATGGCTCTGAGGTCTGGCATACTCACACTATCTCTTTCTTCACTTTTCAGCACCACATCAAAATCCCCCAGCAGTGCCCAAGGTTCTTGCACAGAGGAGCTAATTATTTCCAAATCATTCCATAATGACCTTCTCCCATCTACATCATTCAGGCCACAAATCACAGTAAGTAGACATTGGAATCTACTCCTTTTAGGCTTCACCTTGCAGTGTATCATTTGATTGATAGTTTTTAGGACTTTCAGCTCAACATTATAGGCAGACCACACAATCCAAATTCTCCCATTATAATGAGCACTATAGTTATCAGTTCTATGTAGTCTTTGGAAAAATCTTCTCCCAATTTTCTCAGAGTTTTTCTCCTTTATTCTAGTTTCCAGTATTCCCAAAATATCAATTTTAATGACACACAAGAAATCTGCAACTTCTAGTGTTTTGAGAGGCTCATTACAACCTCTCACATTCCATGTTGAGATCTTCATGTTGATGAAGGGCCTTTAGCCCTATGTTCTCGGTCCTCTCCAGCTTCTGTATCACCATTATCCTCCATAGTTCTGATATGAATCAGTAGCAAAACATTATTAGCCTCACTCATCATCATCTGTAGTGGAGTCTTTACCTTATTCTGACTCTGAGCCCCACTTTGAGTTCCTGCATTATTCCCATTTTGCTTACTTGATGACCCAATCTTCTTATTCACCACAATAGTGAAATCATTCCTCTGAGACTGACTAGTGGTAGATTGCTTACTAGTACTTGCTCCCTCCTTAACAACTTCAGGGTTGCTAAACTTGAGCTTGTCAGACTCTTGCTTCTTCTCAGCAGCTTCATTGTTCTTAGCAGCGTCACTGTTCTTAGCAGGAACTACAGGCTTGTTTCTTCTACATTGCACTGTGGTATGCCCCATTTTCTTGCAGGTTGAAGAATAATGAGGTACCCATTCATACACAACCTCTGATATAGCATTTTCCCAAATGGAGTAAGAAGAGGAATTTGAGTCTTGGCATGGACACATCAACTTCCACCAAGATTCTGGCATAAGAAATCTTGTCTTTTCTTGCTGTACACTGGTCTGCAAACAAAGGAAATCCAAGTTTGCTGGCTACCTTACTCAGTCCTGAAGCTGACCAGTTCTGGACATCAAAATTAGGTAGATTCACCCACACTGGCACCTTGGTCACCTGTGCTTTCTCAATGCAAAAGTCAGGTGTCCATGGCTTAAGCATAAAAGTTTTGTTGCCTATAATCCATGGACTACCCCTTAAAATTTCATATCTATCATCCTTAGACTGGAATCTTATGTAAAACCACCCGTTCGTATGATATAGCAACTGAGGGACACCAATGTGGTTCCACTTCTTTGCAATAAACTCATGCATTGTTGCCATCTTAGGAGGACCCCCAATGACAACCCCAATCAAAGTGTTCTGCCAGTGATCAATATCAACATCAGCAAGATCAATTTGCACAACCTCACACTCTTGAGCTTCAAGTACAAAATGTAATGGCAATCCACAAGTTGGATCCCTATTACCAACAAACGCTTTCTTCTAGTCAGTTTTCTTAACCGGTACAGAATTATTAACTTGTTCATCTTCATCACTTTCCCCCAAGTTCTCATCCTCACTAACCTCATCTGCCCAGCTCTTCCTCCTCATAACAGATTTATCATTCAATTTACTAACATATTTACTAGCAGGCATAGTAGTATTCAAACCAGCATCATCATCATCAACATCCTCAGCAATAAATCCCAGACTATTCAGATCATCATTAACATTCCTATGTTGACGAGAGTTTGATGAATTACCTCCTGATTGTTGTGATGTGCTTCCACGCAGTTCACTCATGAGTTTGGTGCTCAGAAAATCTCCCAGCTTAAGTGAATCCATCATCGGTGATCCCTTTGATGGTTCTCCATCTCCAATCCTTGCAGCAAACTTTGATTGAGCTTTTGCTGAAGAATTTGCAGATTTTTGTGGTTGTTTTGGTGGTCGCCAACACTTCCTTCCTCCGCCTCCCATGGCGATGATGGAACGATAAAGACCGCCTTCAATCGCACCAGAGAGCACTTCTCACCACCGCCTTTTTGAACTCAAAAATCCTATTTTCTTTAATTTTTGTTAAAAATTATAGAAATAAAGTTTTACACGATCTATAAATAGAGTTTTACTTTTGTATTATTTTTCTAAGGTTATTCTTTATATTAGCCTTTATATATTTATTTTCGTTGCAACCCGTGCATTGCATGGGCTTAATAGCTAGTAAATATCTAAAGCCACAAAATTACATACATGTGAAATAAATTAAATATAAATAGGAATTATGATAATTCAACAAAATAGATTAATCCCATTAATCAATGAAGAAAGGTTCTTAAGTCTAACTTAAAACCTAACATATTTTTCCATGTTTTTGATTGGGGCCCTGCTGTAACACCCC
>BSSO01006734.1:0-11656 GCA_030267885.1 Mesembryanthemum crystallinum | reverse complement strand
AGGAGAGGAGGAAAATTCAGTGCCACCATCATTTCCTCAATGAATTTCCATGACACAGAGTCATACGCTTTCCTTAGATCCACCTTGATGAGGCAGCTAGGAGAGCTACCATTTCTATTATAGTGCTTCACAAGATCTTGACATAGCATGATGTTTTGAGCAATTGAACGTCCTTCCACAAAAGCTCCTTGACATTCACTAACAATTTCAGGCAACACAGTCTTCAATCTACTGCATAAGAGTTTAGATATGCATTTGTATATGACTGTACAACATGCAATTGGTCTAAACTCCATAACATTAGAAGGATCTTCCAGTTTGGGAACCAATGTAAGAGCTGTTGCATTGATTTCTTTCAGGATTTTGCAGGATGAGAAGAAATTCAGTACACTTACAATCACATCATTGCCATTTATATCCCAGGTATCCTTAAAGAATTGACTAGAGTAGCCATCAGGGCCAGGGGCTTTGTTACCTTCAATAGAGAACATAGCACTCATAATGTTTTCTATTATAATGTTTAACCAAATCTTGGCAAATCATTTTATTATGAGCTATAGATCTCCCCTATATAAAAGCACCCTGATTAAGACATATGATTACAAGAAGAACTTTTTTCATTCTAAACCACAAGATTTTTGTCACACATATAACACTGAACAGCAGGCTATTGGTCTATATTTAGTGACATTTTCAGGAGAACCCAGTTTAGGAACAATAGTAACTTAAGTTGCATTAATTTCCCCAAGCAATTTTCCAATAAATAATTGCATTTGTTTCCTCATCACCAATAATAATCCAAGAGTCTTTAAGGAATTGGCTACTAAAAGCATCAGGCCTAGTGCCTTTCAACCCTCAATACTTAACATTGCTTGCCTCACTTCCTATGGTGTGACTGCTCTGCACAACTGCTTCTAGTGTTTTGTAATAAGGATTTTACCCTTTCTGGCAACTCCCACATTGACAATAATAGTATTGATTTCATCCCCCAGTAGCCCCTTGTAGATCCCAATGAAAGCCTCATTAATACCCTGGGTGTATCTCTGATATTACCATTCACATCACTTACAGAAAAAATGGTATTGTGCTTCCTTCTAGCTTTAATACAACTATGAAAATAAGAAGTCTTCATGTCTCCATTTTTAACCCAACGGGCCTTTGCCTTCTATTTTAGATAAGCCAAGTGAGCAACATACTTGATTTTGTAGTTAGCAGCCGAATTCTTTTCTTCCTCCAACATCTAATGATTTATGGGATCGCTTTGAAGCATGATCTGACAATCAATTAACAAATGCATAGCTTGAGTGAATTAAACCTCAGTATCCCCAAATGATCTTTACCCCACTTCTTCAAAGCTAGTTTAAGTTTCTTCAATTTTGAGACCACCCTATATATCTGGTGGCCATGTATAGAACACTGCCAATTACTTCTCACCATATCTTCAAATACCTTCTTAGAGCTCTACACATTATGATATCTAAAGGGTTCCTTCCACAACTTTTAAAATCATGAAAACTGATGATTCAAGGGCAATGGTCAAATTTTCCCTCTAGTAAGAAGTGTATTTCAGTGTGTGGGAAAGTATCAAACCATCTATCGTCCATGAGGCCTCTATCAATCCTTGAGTACACCCTGTCCTACCCTTGCTGCTTGTTATTCCATGTGAAGTAGGAGCCAATGCATCTCATATCCTATAGACCACAAGATTGTATAGTCTCTGAAGTCACCGACCTCAGAAGCAGTAACCCCAGCTCCAATCCTCTCATCAAGGTTGAGTACACAGTTGAAATCACCATAAATAATCCATGGAAGAGTCATGGATTGCTCTATAGTAACCATATCTTGCCAAAGATGTTTCCTGCAAGCCTCATCATTCATCCCATAGACATAAGTGCAGTATAAACTCACATTAGAAACCTTTGTGGAGCACATTGTAGTGGATCATCTGAGAAGTCATGTGCAATATAGTCACACTATAGATGTGATCCAACCAAATTACCCATATCCTACCACCAGAGTGCATAGTAATGTTTGAAACCAAATTCCATTCCTGACAAATACTGTTGTGTACATCATCAATATTATTAACCTTCACTTTATTCTCAGTTAAGGCAAACAACCTTACCTTTTGAGTATGCAAAATCCATCTCACCTCAACATTCTTAGAAGACTTATTTATTCTCCTTACATTTTAGAAACCGGTCATATCCATTAGGTTGGATAGGCTCCTGAGTTCCCCCATTATCAGTTGCATTAGAGCAATGAGCATTGGTGGTTGCATTCCTCTCCATCCTAGTTGTACCCTCCTCACAGTTCATAGAAACTTCACTGCTCATTAGTATTATCTTGTAGTGCAGCATAAGAATTTTGTTTAGGCACAACCTCCACCGCAGGGTCAGGAGATTGCTTACCCTTGTTGGTAACCTTCTGGAACCCATATGCATCCACCACAACCAGTGGTGGTGGTTTAGGCACCCATTTCTTCTTCACAACCACCACGGCCATAGCCTTGACCTCTGAGAATCTAATAGGCGGTTTCAACTCATAATTGATGCTCTGTTCCAGTACAATACCAAGCTCATTTTCAAAAGGCACAAAAGCATGAATTTCCTGATCTAATTGCACCTCCACTTGAACCCTTGCATGACTAAGTCTCTCTTTACATGGAGTAGCAGCATCCCATAATAGAGGCTTCCTAACATCACCCACAATTTTAAACAAGGCAGATCTACCCTAATATTTCAGGTCTAAATCATGTAAATACACCTAAATAGGTACAGTTTTCACCTCCTCTTCCGCACATCTAATCCAGGGTGCCAAGCTTTCACAATCCATGGCTTCTTATCAAAGAGATAAAAACTTCCATCCAAAACTAATTTCTGTGGGACCCGGGACCATGTCCCTGCATTTCTGCTCTTGCATTGTTTGTTTTGATTGTGATTGTCATGGACGTTTTTATCATGTTTTGTTCGATTTGTTTGCAATGTAAAGAAGTCGCCACCGTATTTTAGGAATACAGGAACCACGAAGGCACCGAACACTAATATCTAAAAAGATACCATGATTGAGCCAAATGCGCCCTACTCCCATTATAGGGCGTGACTTCATGTTTCCCAAAAGAGACTTGAGTTCGGGGATGTGGACTCTACTCAATGGATCAAAAGCTTTGTCATTGCATTCACATGATGTTCAACATTTAGCCCGATTTCTAGTTCATGTCCATGTGGGTTATGCATTCAACAAGTAAAGGTGATCGCTTTGATACTCATGAATGAATTCAATTTGGTGAATCGAACCCATTTAGAGCCCATATCCATGAATGGAATCAATGGGTGAACCGCAAGCGTTTGGTGCATTGATTTCATTTAGAACATCTTACAAGTTACATGCTTTGCAAAATAATAGATTAGATGAACACGATTTATTTAGTGATGTTTAGCCAAGTGAACATGATATTCAATTTGTGTAATTTCATTTAAATCCCATGAAAAGTAACTTAAGCCAACAAATCACATGGTCAACATTTTTTAAAAGGTAATCACATTATGAAAAAATAGAAAAGAAATGGAAAAAAGGATTGAAAAAAGATCGTCACCAAAGTAGTGTGCCCTCGTGATAACTCCTTGGATAATAGCACTTTTTTGGCTTGAGTATGATCGTAATATCTCAATCCTCGGAGGATGTAAATGTTCTTGAGTTGTGTTTTTGATTTGGTGGTGCTTGGGTTTGATTTGTGGTGTTACGGTGTGATTTGTGATGCTTGGGTGAGTGTTTGTGGTTCTTGGGCGTAATTTGTGGTGCTTGGGTGAGTGTTTGGAGAGTTTTGATTTTTGTGGTGGAGATGCAAAGGTGGATTTTTTGTGGTGCTAAAAAGGATGTTTGGTGTGAATTTTCCTCAAAAAGATCACTCTAAGCACTTAGGATTAGTGCAAAAGAGTTCTCTAATTGTTTCAAATTCACCTTGCTTTGAGGTTGAGCTCTCAATTCCCAATCTTGCTCCCATTGAAAATGACGGTGGAAGGAGGTTTATATAGTGGTAGGAAGTGGAAAATGGAAGAAAATGGCACAAAAAGGCGAAACTGGGCACTGTGACACTGTCTGCCGGGCACCGGGCGCGCCGCCATTGGCGCCCGGGCTGCCTGCCCGGTGCAGGCACCGACAGACCGGTCAGCCGCCCGGTTAGGCGGTGGGAGGCAAGTTCGACAAAATTTCGCATCGGTTGAAAGGGGGCCACGCCATTTAAACGGCAGGGAGGCCGTTCGACTGGTCTTGGGGCCGGTTGACCGGTCCTAAGGCCGCTTGGCCGGCCTTGAGGTCGTTCAACCGGGGAGCGTGGTAACGTTATGGAAGCCATCTGATTGGTCCAGACCTGAAAGTCAAAGCGCACTTATTTTTTCTAATATGGTATTTACCCATGGATCTGGGTCCGTTTCTCCTTTTTGCGGGTTTTTGGGCGGATCCGTTTTCCACCCTTTGCTCGATTTTGGGCTAGAAAACTTCAAATGGCCATAACTTTTGATCCGGGACTCCGATTTAAGATCCGTTTGAAGTTCTGGAAAGCTTAGAACAAGGGATACAATATGAGAGGAAAATTTATGAGAGATGAGACAAGGTTGAGATCTTGCCTTTGGTGTTCATCATTTCCAAGTCGACTATTGTTGTCGTCATCGGGCGGCGCGAGGACTTAGGAGACACCAAGTGGGGTGTCTACAGAAGCCCCGACTTTGACTGAGCTCTGGGAAAGATCAAAAGTAAAAGTAGTCCGAGACCCGCTTGGGATGGTGAGTCTGGATTGTTCCTGGGGAGGGACATGTGTGTTAAGGTGGAGAGCCACCTGTTGAATGAGAGGAACGAATTGGATTTCATTCTACCGAACTGCTGAAAAGGTTTGTCGGAAAATTTGTTTTGCGAATACCGAGTAAAATCAAGTTTAATATGAGTTAAGGTGAATGTCCACCAGTTGAATGAGAGGAACAAATTGGATTTTGTTCTCTCACACTACTGAAAAGGTTTATTGAAAACCTGTTTTGTGAATACCGAGTAAAATCGGGTTTGAATTGTGTTAAGGTGAAGGTCTACCTATTGAATGAGAGGAACAAATCGGATCTCGTTCTCTTAGACTACTGAAATGATTTGTAAAAAACTTGTTTTGCGAATACTGAGTGAAATCGGGTTTGAAGTGAGCATCACTTGTTAAATGGGGGTAACGGATGAGTTATCGTAACCTAAGACTCCTAAATAGGTTGTAAACCCTGCTGTGTGAAGAAAGCTTTGCTTGGGAAGAAAGGTTTGTCAAAATCCTGCTTTTGTAAATACCGAGTAAACTTGGGTTTAGGATTTGAAGGTTCGGAAACCCGTTTTTCTTGAATGACCGAGATAATCGATTCTAAAGCTCCATTAGGGAGGTAAAAAGAATGATGTTTTTGCAAATACCGAATTGAATCCGGTTTTAAGTGAGCTGTTACTTGTTAAATGGAAGAGACGGATAGATCACCGTTCTCCCAAACTACTTAAAGAGTTTATAAATAAGTTGTTTGCCAGTTGTTGAATTAAAGAATGTATTGACCACCATTCTGTCAAACAACTAAAAAGGTTGTAAGAACCTGCTTGGTGTTTAAGTGAGTTGTCACTTGTTGAATGAAGGAACGGATGCGCTGCTACTCCCTCGGATTGTTGATAAGTTTTGTTACAAAATTTTCTTGTGAATATCAAGCCAAGTCGGGTTTTAAGACTCTGCGGGGGAGGTTGTCGGAAAACTTGTAAGTATCGAGCCAAGTCAAGTTTTAAGACTCTGCAGGGGAGGTAAGAAAAGGTGGTCGGAAAACCTGTAAGTACCGAGCCAAGTCGGGTTTAAGGAGGTTTTGTTAGAAAACATTTGTTTTAAAAGTACGAAGCCAAGTCGGGTTTAACACTCCATGGGGGAGGCGAAATGATTTGTAAAAGTAAGCCCCCTTAATAGGAATGCTTTGAACTCAGAGTTCGCTCGTGCTCATGCCATAAGAGTAGGATGATTTTTATTTTGGAGGTATTTGCGTTGATAGAGTGGAGTGCTCTATTCTTCGATTGCCATTGCTTGATGGAGAGCTCCCAAGGCACGCGAAGAATACCATGCATGGAGTGTAGATAATGTGTGCAGTGTATGAAAAGAATATGCACGGAGCATGTAGTGATAAAATGAAATACATGACGTATGACAAGCACGAATCTTGCAATATGAGACGACATTAAGGACGGACCTTGTGAATGTGCCATGATATTAAGGATGGACCTTGTGAATGTGCTACGAGAAGATAATAAGGACCTTGTGAATGCGCGATGCAACATGGGACGGACCTGATGAAACTGTAGATGTGACGTGGGACGGACCCGACAAAGTGTTTGTGCAACATGGGGCGGACCCGTGAAGTGCTCATGTGCTATTGGGCAGACCCGTTGAAGGTGTACATGTGACATGGGACGGACCCGAGTGGAGAAGTGATGCTAAATGTTAACTCATGCAAGATGTATGTGATGTGTATGGCCTTTGAGGCAATGAAGGGTTCTACAATGTTATGTGGATGACTATGCACAAGCTCCATGCAACTTGACCATGAGGTGGATGCAAGAAGGATGCAATTTAAGAATGCAATGTTTAGGAAGACGAACTTCAAGGCATGGTGTGATATAAGATATGCAATATTGGGGAGACGGACTCCAAGTGATAGGCGACTTTTTCTTTTTGAATAAATTTCATGCCAAGTGTCCCTCGAAAAGCCAAGATCATCATGAGGAGTGATGGTGCCACGGAGGTGAAGAAGGCCCCCACTTTGGAGTGGGGTAACCAATGCTTGTCGTGTCTTCTATTGTGGAAGACCTTGAGTCAAAGGATGACATTGACTCATGGTTGAGGGGAGTGAGGAGCCTTTGGTTTTGAATGTATTCATGAAGTACCTCATCATATGCACAAATGCGGAGGAGATTTCGACGGAATCATTGATCCAGAGATGGTATCTTTTAAAGGCGAAAGCCCCCACTTCGGAGTAGGGTAGAGAAGCTTGATATTGTCTCGAGGTGGGTGACCTTGCACTATAGGACTCGGGGTCGGTTAAGGTTGATGAATCATAATAAAAGGGATGAAAGCCCCCAATTTGAAAGTGGAACTCCAGTGTATGCACTTGGTAGATGCCAAAGAATGCTTAGTGACTTGAGAGATGATGGCTACGGGAGCTTGAGAATTGAGTGCTAGGACTGATCCGAGGTAGCGAGTACTTGGTAGAAGCGTGGTGTTGTGAAGGGAATTTGGCTAAGTGCTAGAAAAAGAAAACAATAGGTGTTTTGTGGGAGATCATGAAGGGTTTGCAAGTTCGAATCCAAGTCCTAGGCTACAAGAAGGGGTAAATCATGAAGATGTCGAGCCCTTAAAATTCTGAGTTGCCTTTGGTCGGTGATCGTGTAGGACCTTTAGAAGGCTTGTGAAATTGTGTGAGTATTATGGTCGGGCCTCATGGAGGTTACCTACGTATCCAATGTGGAATCAGACTGACATAGTTCATGGACCAAGTTTGTTTGTGCCCTAAATTTTGCTTGCATCATTGTCTTATGTGATCGTCCAGCGGGCTTGCCAATTTTGCCTAAGCCATTTGGGGTGAAAGAACTTAGTTGACGTTTGATGCCCTAACTTTTGCCTAGGTGGCCCTTGCAGGTTTTTGACCTAGCGGGCTGCTCTTATGTAATGCGGACACACCTCTTGTGATCATACCTCTAGGTGGGATTTTAGGTTGTAGTGTTAGGCTAAGGTGTGGGTTTGCCAAAGAAGGGGATACTAAGGCTCAAAATTCCTATAATAAAGCCCCCAATGTGTTGGGTGTCACTCCCTGTTTCGAGGAGGTGGACTCCTTCTTTTGTTTTGTTTTGATTTGGGCTTCTGCCTCTTTGGTTTTTGCAATCTTTTCTTACTTTTTTGCTTTTACATGTCCAACTCCTCTCATGGAAAGTGACACTGTTGCCCACCTCTTAGTCCCAAGGTTAAGGATTCATGTGGTTTGAGAAATGAAAGGCCATGTGTTTAGGCTCAAATGGGTTGCAAATGGTGTTTTGTATTGTGGGTGAAAGAGGTGTAATGTAGGCTGCTAAGGTGAATGCCTCATGTCCTTGGTATGATCTTTAAAGGTGTGTGTCCCTTGTCTTTTGTTTCAATTTTTGTTTTGGTCCTTCTCAATTAGTCTTTTAAGGTCCTTTGTGATGTGCGATTATGTTTTAGCAACACAGATTTATCATTGGGCTCAAAATCACGGTGATGTAAAGAAACGACTCATTTCATTGATGTGAAGGAAAGCATTACAATGCATGAAAGAAAGGACTCTCTAATATGGACTAGACTCAAACACTCTGAGCTCGGGACTCATGAGGAGAAATGATACCATCATCGATCAATTCTTGGATCTTATGCCTTAGGTGCATCCATTCTTCGGTGTAGTGGCTGTTCCCTTGGTGGTAGCCACACTATGCATCGGGGTTCCAATTCTTCCCTCTCTTGATCGGATCCGGTGTGGGACCAATTGCAATGATGAGGCCTTCTTCGAGAAGTACTTCAAAGACTTGCTCTTGTGGTATGGTCTCTTGGGCCTTGTTGCGATGTAGTTCATCGAATAGGGAGGAGGAGGACTTTCATCATCCGAGCTATCTTGAGATTCATGACCCTCATCTTCTTGGGTGAAGAAGTCATATGTGATGGTGGGGTGCTTTTGAGTCAAGTGGTCGTCTTCGATGAGCATGCCTACGTCATTGAGTTGTAACTAGGTTGCTTATGGCTTGGTACTTTAAAGGCTCATAGTATCTCGGTTGGAGGTTTTTAATGAGTAGCCTTACTTGCTCTTTTTCGAAGGGATGGTCAATCATCTCGGTTACCTTACTCTTCCATCTCTTGACAAAGTTGGTGAAGGTTTCATCTTCTTCTTGTCTTGTGATTTCAAGCTCTCTTAGGGTCATCGAAGGGATGAAGTTGTCATAGTAGCGGGAGATGAACAATGTGAGGTCCTCCCACTTTTGGATCTTGTGTGCATCCAAATTAAAGAACCAACTTCGAACAGGTGTGTCCAAAGTTTGGGGAAAGATGTGCACATAGAGGGGTTTGTTGATGGCCCTTAGGCTTAGAGCCGTAGTGAATGCCCTTAGATGGTCTTGAGGGTCGTCGGTGCCTTTGAAGATAGGTACCTCTTGTATGGAGAACCTTTTCGGAAGTTCACCCTTGATGTCAGGGGTCACTCCTTCGGTGTTGACTAGGAACTCGCCGAAAATTAGGGTATGACTTTTTCAGTGTGGGCTAGCTTAGCCTTAAGGGTTTTGACCTTGTCACTTTCGGGAGGTGGGGTGCCTCGCTCTTGGTCGCGTTTTGCCTCTAATGCGTTAAGGCGAAGACTCAAGTCTTGGAGTTGTTCGATGATTTGTTCGAGCATTGCGTTGGTCGACATGGTACCGCTTGTCCTTGTGAGCTCTTAAACACAAAGGCAAAGAAATTATTTTGATGAGAAAAATGTCGTGCTAATTCGTCCCTCGGGGGGTGAGTGCATGCTATGTAAGAATGTCATGACCCATGACTTTGCTCGAATGTACCTATGTGATGATAATGGTCTAGAATGCAAGCAATGAGGGTGTTTATGTACATGTCCTATGCAACTAGGTGATGTGATAGGGTAAGATGCCTAAGATGGGTGATGAATGCAACATGTAGACTGTAGGTATGACTCTAGAATGGTATGTGTGAGATGATGTGAGAGATGTAATTGTGTAAAGTCCTAAATATCCTAGCATGGAGCTCCTAAGATGAGATGTAATGTGATGCATTTTTTTTTTTTTTTTTTTTTAGAGAAAGGTGGGAGGAGAGTCTAAAATTACCCCTTAACAAAGTGGTCTTGTAATTTGTGTAGGAAAGTAACGAAGTTATGTTAATCTTGTATTTTGTTTTTGTTTTTGTTTTTGCGAGAGAAATAAGACTCTTGACTTGCGATTTGTAATGAAAGGACTCTTGACTTGAATGTTTTTGTGTTTTTGTTTTCTGAAATAATAAAAATAAAGACTCTTGACTTGCATGATAAGTAAGACTCTTTTTTTGTTTTTTGCATTTTTCTTTTGGTTTTTTGGAATTTTAGATTGACTAAAATACGTTACTTGCCATTGAAAGATTTTGTTCGTGGAAATGATTGTAATACACCCGCGACTAGGCCCCCCTTAATTAGGAATAACCTCTCGAAGGCCCGCCTAATCGTCGGTGTATTACCGCCGTATATGTTATACTCGTACTCTACTTACCAAATACCATATACCAATACCGAATACGAGTACCGCACATACAAGGCTAAATACGGGGATTGGGGAGATCGATGGTACCATAACGGAGATATACAATAAAGTCTCAGTCATTATAGAAACTACAGACCATTCAAATATAAGTCTTACATAATTAAAAGTCTAATTTTTATTTAAGAGTTCCTAACTAACTAATACTACTAGACATCTCCAAAAACGCTTATCACGATGTCGAGGATCTCACTCCAAAACTCGACGTCATCCAACTGTTTTAACACACATTCACAAAAAGAAAGGAAAACAACAAAAGAAGTGAAATCAGCATTTCGCTGAGTAAATTCACTCCTACCTACTAAAAATAGGAAAACTTAATAATGTTTAATAGTTTTTATCAAAGTACGGTTTTGGCGTTTGGCACATAGTAATACAGATATTATAATAGATAATACGGATATTAACACATAGGCACTCAATCACACAATAATAATAACAATAATAATAGTAATATTAATATTGGTAATAGGCACAATGTATTAAAGATAATAAATATTACCCATTTTACAAGACGTTTCTTGAACTTCAGGTTATCTTTTATTACGAACCATTTTAGTTATTTCAGAGGGATTAGGTGATTAGGATTTAGAGATTTCCATAATCTCATCCCGTAAAACACTCGTATTGCCAACTCAATACGATTTGAGCTCAATCCCGCACATCGTGCGTAATCCCAATCTAGACAAATTGTGCCACACAGGCTAATCATAAGGCCACACAGGCAGAACTTAGTTAGGCCACATAAGCAAAAATAACGCCACACAGGCTACCCGACACCAAATACTACGCCTAGGCTGGTTATCCGTCAAAGACTGGCCAGGTTTTTAGTGTGCACACATAACCTAATCAACTCTTCTAGCGGTACCGGGCTAGAAGTTATCCCTCGGTAATCTTTCGCTTTAAAAATTAATGTTTTATCATTAAATCAATTTATCACATCAATATACTTGATGTCAATCATCATATCACATGATCATTTTGATCATCCAATCATCATAGCCATCATAACATATTCATTCAATCATGATCATCATCATCATAATCATTTATACTTTTATTCATAAACTTGATCATATTCATTCCAACAAGTCTAATCATATTATCACCTTCACTTTCATCCTCTTAATCACATTTAATCTATTAAGAAAAATTAGGCCTTCTAACCATTTTATTTCTTATTACTAAAATTAAGAAAAATTGTCCAAATTTCATATTATGACCAAAATACCCTTATATGATCAAATGTCGATTATTTGTGGATTTATCACCATCTAATTTTCTTGTAAAATTCCATAATATCATTATCCCAATACTTATC
>BSSO01006733.1:0-11657 GCA_030267885.1 Mesembryanthemum crystallinum | reverse complement strand
GGGTAGTTAAGGTTTAGAATTTTTATTAAAAGAGAAAAATAAATTTTTAATAAGTTTCTTATTAATTTTCAGCCAAAAAATAGGGTCCAGACCCTTCTTTGTCACATTTGAAAGGTTGGACCCTTTTTTGTCACAAAGTTGAAAGGTTGAACCCTTCAATTGGTGAAAATTCCATCATTTGAGTCACCGCTGCCAGCATTGGAATTTTTGGAAATATTTGTACTGGTGGTGCGTGCAAGTACCGTCTCTGAATCTGCAATAAATATGATCAAAGTAGAGATAAACAAAAGATTAGTTGACAGACTATATGTAGGATGCGGAGTAGAAGATGGCGATGTCTCCATGATAATCGAGTTGAATCTCAGAAGCGGGCGGTAAAAAGGTGATGGTTCAGTTGAGATCTCAGCCAACCGGGCACTAATGGATCCGGGTGGCACCGACCCGTTATCCTTCCACTGACAGGAGCGGGAGGTTGTCATTGCTCTGTGAAACCAGCCTCATGCGATACCCTCCACTTTAGGGCCCATGAGACCCGGGCCTTCGCCCAAGCCACATGGGCCAGCTCCCTACTTGGATAGGGCGAGCCAGCAAATGAGCCAAGCCCTAAGACCCGACCAGGTTGCCTGAGCCCATGTTCCATCACATTATTGCCCCCACTTGGGTTATAAGCTCACGTTACTGAGCTCGGCAGTAGTAATATGATCCGCATTGTTATTTAAAGTTAATGATATCATGCTAATCCACCGATGTGCGACAAGTTCTACTTTATTCTTGTCGTGCTACTAGTATATAGCACAAAACAATAGTTTTCTAAGTGGATTTCTTGACCATTTGATTGCAAATGTGCAATTGTATAATATACTTCACCATGCCTCAATGGCATGGCGACGAGAGCCGAGACAATGGGGGATGTTTGATCTGAGGATTAGTGCCATAACTTCATGTATTGTTTGCATTTTATTTCATGAGTGATGATAAATAGAANTCTACAGATAAGGCATGTAATGGAAGATTACCAATAGAATTCAAATCTCAAGAAATTTAATTACCGTTGCTCGTTATATAAGATGAGCAGAAAATTTTCACTTTCAAGGAAATTCATGTGTATGAACAAATCTGGTGTTTCAGCCAGTTCAAAATTCACCGAAGAAACATAACATTATGCTCTACCAACACATATAATGGAGATTTGTGCTCGTTACTCAATTATTAAGGATACATATGAGTTATTCATCAATGGGTATACTAGAAAGGGAATCCTGATCACTGCTGTCTGCATCTACACTAGATACAGGGCTGCTTGGGCTATCAACCGATATTGGAGCAGCTGGAGTCATAGAGCTACTTTGTGTTGACACAGAACTTGAACTAACCCCATTTGTTGCTGATGCATTCACTATAACAGTCTTTGGGATGAGTCGTCCTTGCGCTTCTAGGGCTTCACGAGCGGCTTTTTCCTTGGCTCTTTTGGCTCTTTCCAGCACATCCTCCTGCACGTAAAAAGTACGAAACTGATTTGAAGAAATCATAACACTTTCAACCATATGCATGAGTTGTATGTATACTTAGGCCCCCTTAATTTCATCGCTTCATACAACATTCAATTCAATTATGCAACTTACTTTTTCTTTCACATATTACTATCATTTCAGTATTTTTTTGTTTTTTTATTTATATATATATATTTTTTTTTTTTTTTTTGGGGGGTAAGATACTATCATTTCAGTTGAAAAACATGACAGCTTAAAAGGATTCAAGCAAGGAAAATGGAGGTAAGGGATGTTTATTGGATACATTAGCATTTAAATGGTTCCTGACCTGTAAATCCTGAACCTGCTTTTGTTGCTCAGCTTGCAATCTTCCTACAGTACTTAGAAACTCCCCAACTGCAGATTCAATTCTCTCAGTCAGTGCTTCTCCCAGAGCTTTCCCCAAGAAAAAAGCATCGAGGACGGTTTTGTTGTCTCCTTCACCTGCCAGATTTAGCATCTCCAGGATAAAATATGTGACAAAAAGTAAGAAATAACAAAAACAACAAGCAGCAACAAATCATCAAAGGAATCAGAAAGTCATCTTTTAGTCTCATTACTGCCTCTGAATTCTAAGGTAGACAGCTAAAGCCAGTGTATCAAAAGAACAAGGTTTCAACAGATTATGTGGCCTTAAAATAATTAACAACACTGCATTTGGGAAGGGCAGGCAAGAAGAAATGGGGCTTAACTACACTTAAGTTTCCTAAAATTTTGTGGTCTATACTCTATAGATGATTGATGGAGTACCTTTTATGCCAGTAAAAATGTAAAATAGCCCGCAGATCTGAGTGACTATCCCCTCAGAATCAACCTGGATTGGTTAGATGTTACTTGATACAGCAAATGCTATTCTGTACAGATTCAAGGCTGAGAAGGCGCATCAAGCACTATTACTGTGATAAGTTAAGTTACTTGTCCTTGTCCAACACTAATCACCAAAGGAAATTGCAAGCATTTCCTTTACTTACTCAGCGATATAAACCAATTCACTTCACATGAAAGAAACTTCCTCAAAATGGGAATACAACTATCAAATGTAAGCTTAGACATTGCAGAAAGCAAGGTACCTACTTATACATGCATACATGTTTAGTTATACAACTGTTGAGCAAGTGGGCAGCCACTGTAAAACTAATAATTTAAACCAAATGTCAAGAAATATTATGAACTAGCTAGGAAAACCTCGTCCACCAAGTCCCAGAAGCACTTAATACCTAGCACTTTATTGCAATGTTCGTAAATTATACTCCTAGTAAACAAACGTCTAGTGAATCTAACAGTTGTTAAACACACTTCATAAGAATACCTAAAGCACCAGTTTCAGTTTCATTCCTTTTTTTCTATAAACGGTGGAAAAAGTAAGCCTCCAATGAGCATGATTTTGCACATGCAGCTCATACAATAGTGTGGTTAGAGCAGACAGAGAGAAAAGCTACTTATGAACAAAGGTTTCTATCCAATCTACGATATTTAGTGGCAATGTGCAAATTCCCACACTTCACATGCCCTCTTATCCAAATACTTGAATCACAAATCTAAGGATCGGCTGCATCAAGATGGTTGGGCTGTTTTGAAAATCTAGCCTCTTGCAAACCACACAAATACTTACAATAAACTAGTAAAGCAACCTTCAGCACACCAGACTGATATATGAGAAACCTTTTCAATAGATTCTAGCCCTCTAAGAATGGAAACATATCAGATTCGAACTCATAGACCCAGACCAGTTACAACTTGCAAGTAGCCTTAATGAGTACTAGCCAACCATTCCATACAATAAAATTATCCCAACGCCTCTCATGGGACTCTTAACTCGCCCGAGACGAAGTTTCAGCAACGCAATTTCCAGTGTCTTGTGTTGGTCACTATTATAAGTATCTCTAGTGAGCACTCTAATAAGCAAAACATGAGATGATCTCTAAGCCCCAGCCACACAAAATTATCAATGTATTTCAAAGTTCTTTGCGTAAGGTCCATGTCAATTGATTCTAGTGCCCACTTCCTCAGAATAGTAGTGTCACATTCACATAGCTACTTGAACTTTACCCATAAAACAAGAGAATCAAAAATTTGCCTTTGATAAGTTACATCAAGCAAAGTGAAAAAAAACTACAAACTGGTACGAAAGAATTAAAGCAAACAACTTGCAAGCAACTTTTGTCTAGAACAATACAAGGTGTTCAATCCCGAGAGACTTTGATTTTGAGGTACCCATCTAAGATTTTGAGCCACTGACAAACATTCCAAAGCACAAAATTAAGCATCCCAAAAGCACGACCAGAAAAAAGGCAATTGACCCAAAAAATAATGTAATCAAAGTTTGCCCATCAGCTAATTCTAGTAAATTATCCCAAAATAATTGAACCCCAGTTGGTCAATTTCATCACAAAATCCAAAACAAAAGAAGCAAAATAGTTACCACCTCAATTCATAACCTTAGAGAGAGAACTAACCAGAACCAGAGCCAGGAGAACCAGGTGAGGAGCTGCAACAAAGGCGCGGGAAACGAGGCCTTTGAGATTGAGATTGAGATTGAATTGGAGAAGAAAGAGCAATTTGCCCATAATGATGATTTTGAGAGCAATTCAAAGTAAACATTGATGGATTTTGGGATTTGCAATTGAATAATTTCGAGCAAACAGATGGTGGGCAAGATGAGGATGAGGCCGATACCCCACCACCCATCATCATTCTATGTTTCTTCTTCCTTGCTCTCACAGAAATTGGAGAAATTAAGATGAAATTTTTTCTGGGTTTTTGATTAGCAAATAGGTTGGTAGTTCTGTTCTGATAATGTGTGTGCTACTAGTAGTTGTGAGATGAACTTACCAGCAGTTCCCAGAATATTTATTTCCTCACTAAAAATCTGAAAATTGGATTATTGCCCTCCCCAATAATTTTACTGTCCTTTTTGTTTCCATCAGAAAAATAAATTGTTGTCCTTTTTGTCTATTGCCGTTTTCTTCTACTCCCTCTGTCCTAATATAAACTTAACATTTTCCTATTTGGTCCGTCTTATAATAAACTTAATATTTCTATTTTTGGGTATTCTTTTTGTGAAAATTGACCAAACTACCCACTCCTAAACCCATGTGCCAAAAGCTTCTTTTTTAAATCATGTAGAAAAAGCAAGAGCTTTATTATCTAAATACTTTTTTCTTAATCTTTGTGCATAAAGCAAATGTTAAGTTTATATTGGGACGGAGGGAACAAACTTCTTGTCCATCTTAAGGGATTCTCTAGTAGATTTGTGAAAAAACTTTGGTTTTCAGAAATTTCAAAATTCTTTTGTAAATTTGGATAACTAGAAAAAATCCGTTTTCATGAGTTTTTCTTTTGAAAAATTGTCACTTTTAAACATATTTTCCAACCTTATGTGTTTTCCTTGAATTTTTTTGAACTGAACATAGCCGAATTGCCCCATTTTTCTTCCTTATCTATAATTTTAAAGCTCTATTATTATATGTAAATGTTAGAGATTCGAAATAAATTATCAAATACACAAGTGGTCAATATATTTGGATTCATCATCGACAAGATAAAACATTGATAATGAGCTATTAAATACAACAAGTGTTCCCCTTAAACGTTGATAAACCACATCGTCCAACCTAAAAGGCGATTGCAAACTTGCAGCTCTTTTTAAATTTTTTTATGAATAGAGTTGTTCATGAGCAGGACTACCTATTATCTATCGACTTATTTGGCCCTAAAAATACACATGTCGTATAATAAATTTGTAATACTCATTCCATTAGTCGGATCCAAACCAACAACTATAATCTAATGGATGACTACATCTACATTACCTACCTTGGAACACATGACTCATATAAACTCCTAGGAGGAGGGAACTCATGGCTCCTCAAATTTTGCACTTTGATATAACGTCCAACAACAAGAAGTAATCGTGGCAATTTCTAGAGGACATATGATAATTTTGATATTTTGATACTACTTGGATTGATTAATCTCCAACTCCACACAAGAAGAAGTAAAATACTAAAAATATCTCACTAGTTCGCTTCATATATGAAGTAGATCGTACGGTTAGCTTATAAAATGGTATTGATAATCCAAAAAATAGTACTGACGACTCAAAAACTAATACTCACTCTTTTCTCACTCAACATCACTCTAGTACTAAAACACTACTCTCTCTGTTTCACTTAAATTTTTACGATTTCTATTTTTGTACGTTTCATATAAATCTTTATATGGCCTAAAATAGAAATGTTTTTTGAATTAAGTTATCTAAACATGCTTCTGCACTCACCCTCATTATTTCTCTCAATCCACTTGCCCTCTACTATACAAGGCATCCTTGGAAATCAAGGACCAAACCAAACTGCCTTATTTTGTATGCAAAAAAAGCGTAAAGATTTTAATGAAATGGAGAAAATAAAATATTGTTAAGAGAGCGACTCAAATAAATAAATTTTTTTTCTTTGATTTGAAAATTTTACTTCAAAATTGAAAATAAAATACTCAAATATTGTCCTCAATCTTTGCCACTCAAGTGTGGAAATGCTTTTTTGCCAAAATAGAAATCCAAAACGGTAACGCCTCTCTCTCTCTCTCTCTCTCTCTCTCTCTCTCGCATCTCCTTCCTCCTTGTTCTTTCCTTCCCACAGAATCAAAAACTCAAAAACCAGAAAAATAAAAAAGAAAGTGCAACAATCACAAAACAAAAACAAAACAAAAAGCCATAGTTTCTGAATCTGTTCTTTCTCTCTCCTCTGTATTGGTTCCTCCATTTTTGTGTTCCTTCATTCGCTGCTCTGTGTGGTTGATTCTGAGGAGAGAGAAAATCAGGAGAAAATGGGGCAACAGTCGTTGATCTATAGCTTTGTGGCGCGAGGAACGGTGATCCTTTGCGAATACACAGAATTCACTGGAAATTTCACATCCGTCGCATCTCAATGCCTTCAGAAACTCCCTTCTTCAAGCAGCAAGTTCACTTACACCTGCGATGGCCACACCTTCAACTATCTCGTCGAAAATGGCTTCAGTATTATTTCGATCTCTTTTGTTTTCTCTTGCATGCCCTTGTTTTTGTTTTGGTTGATGATGACGATGATGGTGGTTTTGTTTTGTTTTTGTTTTGATTTGATTTGAGTTTTTGTGATTTTAAATTGTTTGATGAATACATATGTCAGAATGAATGTTGGGGCAAGAAGAATTGATCAGTTATTTATTTGATAGAATAATAGTAGTTCTATTTGGTATGTTTATTATATATCTATTCTTGTTGTGTTAATCATTTAAGAATATATTTTTTTTTTCTATTTAATTGAAGAACTGGGTTGCCTTTATTTTTTGTTCTCTCTTTCCTGATTTGCTGATTGTGACCTTCTTCTGCCATTAATATCAAATCACTTTCACAGATTGATAGCACCATTTGTTTCCTTTTTTACAGCCACTTGTTGGAAATGAATATTTTATTGACTGATTTTATATCACATTGACAAGTTTGAATTGTGTCATCAAATTTGTTGTGTTTGTATTTGATTCTAGTGTGTATTGGTAATAGTTTGTTCGATTTTGGAATGCTTATTGTGAAGGATTAGGTTCTTGTAAAAGTTTAAGTCTCTGTCAATGTACATTGTGTAAAAGTGCACATAGCAAAGGCTTATGACAAGTTCTTTGAGGTCATCTTAAAGCTAGCTCTCGCACTAACCTCTGTTTATTATCATTGCAAATGGTTAGGTACCAAAAAAAATTCTTGTAAATTTTTTTTTACAAAGTGGAGTAATCTTTTGCTTATCCACTACTACAATATTACTCATTCTGGTGCACCTTTGGATGTCTCATGTAGGGCCCCTAATGAATTGCCTTTTTTAATTTACACCATTCAGTTGTTTTACTGTGCATGCCTGCATAGAAGGATGGACCAGTTGGTTTTTCTATTTTGGGTTGGGAAAGCAATGAGAAAGATACTACAATAATATCCAAAATGAGTTATGCGCAGATTTAGGCAGCTTTGATGATGGCTCCTAATCTGAATCATCCCTAAAAGGCTAAAACAATTCAGGCATCTCTACATTATTACCCCAATCCTTCAAGGCCCTCAAGTTGCATCGTTAAAGACTCTCAAAAGCACCTTATATGAAGGATCTTGAGAGTGCACCAAATATTTGCAGGGATGGTAGTGGGCGAGTGGGGTACCATTTACACTTGACAAAAGCAGACATTTAATCACATAGCTGAACTCAGAAGCGCCACTAGATTTTAGCTAGGAAACATGGGCAGGGCATGTGAGTGCCATGTTGCGTGTTCGAGTATTGGACATGACATGACACTACATGCGTTTTTGATACATATTCGCCTTTTCGCCCTTTAGAAAATGGTGCTTTCCAGTCTATCCATGTATTCGACCTAGGATTTGACGATCTCTTGTCATGTTATAGCTACTGTATTGAGAGAAATTAAACCCCTTAAGGCAGAATTATTTATGGAGTCTCTTTTAGTTGGGTTTTGCTTGATTGTATTATGGATCACTTCACTGCAATGTGTGGTGTATGTATACAGTTTCTCGTAAAGCAGTGATAACATGAGAGGTGTTTCAGTATGATATGTAACCTTCCATTTGGATAACTTTGGGTTAAATTATGTAGCATCCTTACAAGCTTGAGGCCTTGAACTGGGAGGAGCATGGTGCACATTTTGAGGCTGTCTACTAGCTGGAGCTCTGGGGCAGTGGTATTGTTTAAGCACTTGGCGTCTTTTAGTGGAAAGAACAAGCTATTTTGTTATTGGAGAACTTTATAAAGCATCTTGTCATCTACGAAAATGAGCTTTATTAGGTGACTGTAAAGTAACTGAAGAACAACACTCAACCGCTGGGTTTAGTGCAAGTAGTCCTCTTGAGTCTTGAGCAAGTTGGATTCACATTGTTGATACAGAGAAGTGTATTAGAAGATAAAGGGGGAAGATTGGAATACATGATACATTAACAGATGCTTGGAATTCAACAGTTTATCCACATTTTGAGAAAATAATACATGAAAGTTTAGTTCAAGTGGCTCAGGAATTAAGAAACTGTATTAGTACCCTGTTTCTCTGCAATATTTTTCTAATTCTAGTAAATATTCAGTATGCTAAGGATTTGGTTGTCTTAGCATTCATGTTTCTGGCAATGATGTTATTTTGCTGGTGTCTAAAGAGTGCAGATGATAGACCAATAGGTAGCAAGGATTTTTATTGCGACCGATAGAGAGTAAACCCTTAAGATTGGCTGTTTACTGACTCCCTCTCCCTTTGGTCTCCTTCCTCTCCCCGACGGTCGAGTTGTAGATATGGATTGTATCGTAGCATACCAGTATGTGATGATTTGAAATAGCGGTAGCTTCATACGGATGGAAGAAAACTGACTCTCTCTCTTTCTCCCTTTTTCTCTTCTCCGGATAGTTAGCTCTTTATGATTATTATGAGTCTGGTTGGTTGGTTCTGCTAAAGGGCAATGCTGAATGTTGTTAAATTTGGAGTGATGCTATGACCTTATATGAATTGTTGTTTGAATGTTTGTTATGTGTTCTTGTAGAGGCATTGAGGGTACTTTGTACCTTTTTCAGCATGTGTTGACAATTTAGGGCTATACAGAGAAACCGAATCTGAGAGATCTTAAAAACTTGGCCCCTGAAGCAGGGTACCTGAATCAATTTCTTGGATTTCAGTACACTGTTTTATTTGTTTCTAGTTTGCTTCCTCGTATCACCTCCTGAAGTTGTGTTATTTTTTCTCCCTTTTTGGATTCTGAACTTTTATGTACACTTGAGAATTATTAATCACTGATATGGCGTTGTGTTTGCCTTTGCTTTGGCTGTTGCTAGATTGAGTCGTCTGATTGACATCATCTTTTTGGGGGTTGTACCCTTACTGGTGTTTCACTGTTAGCCTATTAGGTGCACATCACTGTGAATATGGATGTCTTTTCTCGAGACATTTAGTTAACTAATCTGCTTGAAGGAATTTGCTGGAAAGTTTGAACTATGAAGCAACCCCGATTTGGTCTTTAGGACAATTTTCTGTTACTCCTTGGACTCGCTTCTTGTACAGATAGTTTGCTTGATACTAAGACTCTTCGATACCTTTTCTTTTTTTCTTTTTAAATTTTATTTTATTGATAGATATTGTCCTGGTTTCTTATTGGCTTTGATGATTTTTCTCTCACGAAGCATTATTTGACTTGCTACATTAATCTATGCTGCAGCTTACTGCGTTGTTGCAGTTGAGTCTGTAGGCAGACAGGTTCCAATTGCTTTCCTAGAGAAAGTTAAGGATGAATTTACCAAGAAGTGTGGAGCAAAAGCCGCAACAGCTGGTCCTAATAGCCTTAAAAAAGAATTTGGGTATTTCCTTGATTGCTTGTGTTGAAGAATGTCTGTTCAGTTAAGAGTATGCTTTAATGTTTGTGCCCTATTGTAGGTCCAAATTGAAGGAGCAGATGCAGTACTGTGTGGATCATCCAGAGGAGATTAGCAAGCTTGCAAAAGTGAAAGCTCAGGTTACAGAAGTCAAAGGAGTCATGATGGAAAATATTGAGAAGGTAGGTACCTCTGATTTCCTTGATTGTTCACCATATGCACTTGGACAAATGTAATTTTTCATGTATTTGATGTTTGTGCTCCTCCGTTACATATCAGGGCGGAAGCAATTTGAGGTCTCCTGAGATTTTCAGCCTTGATTGATTGATTAAAGCAAATGTATATGTTTTTAGATGATTGATTGTTATGACATTATGGATTCAGGTTCTCGACAGAGGTGAAAAGATTGAGCTTCTGGTGGACAAAACAGAGAACCTTCGCTCGCAGGTCAGTATTCTCTTAGTTTTTCTTGAGATGTCATTGGCTTCACTTAGTGCTGCCACCATAAAAACTCTGGTTACTCTGGTACCGAGTGCTGGGTAGTCAATCATTCAAAACCCTTCATTTCAATAAAGAATGCAATGGTTATTAGAAAAGGTGATTGGCAAGCATACCACTTGTTCTAATATATGGTCTAATTCTCTATTTGACAACAACTTTTATAATCAATTTATTAGTACATGTTATGAATCAAAATCTTACTATTTTTCAATCTTTAGAATGTTATATGTTTATTTGGAGTGAGCCTGAAAAATGGCATGCGATTTTGGTTTCTTTAATCTTCCTTTGCTGAGGGTTGGCCATCAGAGACCAATGTTCTCACACTTTTCTAAGACCCATTTACACTTCCCACATTACTCATTTTTCTGGTTTTACCATTTGATTTAATCCCGGCGACGCGCGTTATTGCAGGCGCAAGATTTCAGGACCCAGGGAACCAAAATTAGGAGAAAGATGTGGTGGCAGAACATGAAGATGAAGCTGATAGTTTTTGCCATCATCGTGGCCCTGATCCTCATCATAATCCTGTCCGTTTGTGGTGGCTTCAAGTGCGGCAGCCATTAGTTAGTCATCGTCACTTCTATTTTGCTAATACTATATAACCTTAGAGTTTCATCATCCGTGTCTGCTTGACACGGTTCAGTTTCTTTATCTGTAAGGCACTTCGTCTATATAGTACTAGTATGTGGGCTTTTAGACTGTTAGTGTACAGTTTTGCATCTTCGTCTCTTTTGCCATTTGCGTTTGTGCAAACATGGCTATGTAGATGTTGATATTGACAATTAATTACTGCTACTCATTGTTGGTCCTTTTGGAGTAGCATCTTTTATTTGCTATAATGAAGTTTCTTTTCACTGCAGAGTGCTCTTGTCATACAGTATACACTTTAGGTAGATGTTATGTTTCGAATCTTCCATGCTGATTGTCGGGCCATTGATTTTCGTTGCTAGAGGCGCTGCTTCTACTATTTTACATTACTTTGCTTGATAAATGAGCTGAACTCGAGTAGGGTGGTGCTCTAACTCGTTTATGTTCGCGAACAGTTTGTCTAAACCGCATGTATAAGCTTGTTTATAGCTGAATTATATTATTTCTGTCAATAATTATAAATAAACATCAATATTGATTTACAAATTCAATGATTTATTAAGCTTGGCTTGTTTACCTGCTCAAACTCGACTCGTTTACCTAATGAGCCCAGCCCTATTTTGAAGTTTTTGAGCTCAACTTCCATAGCTAGATTGAGCTATGTGGTTTA
>BSSO01006732.1:0-11657 GCA_030267885.1 Mesembryanthemum crystallinum | reverse complement strand
AAGAACCCTATATATATAATATAGTAAATATCCTATATCTAGAATATTCCCAAGAGATATTATATTCCCAAGATATATTGTACATCCACTATAGAATATTTAATAACACCAACCATATTATTTTTATCTCTTTCAAGTTTTAATAGATTTCTTAAACCTTAATAAAGTAAGATTTATGATCTTTAAAGTCCACACTAAGCTCGAATAATAAGTGAAATTTTTATTTTTATTTTTATTTTCGTGAAAATCAAATGAAATTTTAGTATTTGATGTTATATAAGGTTATGTTTGAGAATTGGATTTGAATTTTTGGATTTTATTTCAGCTCGTGGTCTTTTCAATAGTACGATAATGCTTTAGAATATTGAGATCAATGGTGCAACACAAATGCGATCGACAAGGGTATTTTCAATGTCAAGGATGATGTGTCAATCAAATTTCTTAAATTTGTTTGCTATATGAGAGACCAAGAATTTGGATCAATTTCAAGTCTACTTTTTTGGTCATTCATATTTAAATTCATCTCCAATCATGAACTTTGTGTGTCTTTAAAAAAAAAAAAAAAAAAAAAAAACCAAGTTCTCAAGCAAACAATAACATAATTTGCATGTCATATGTCAACATCATCTATTTACAAGTCTCGTTAAATTGAGAATCGTTTTTAATTCTCAAAAATGTACCCAACACATCTACCAAGATGCTTAATTAACTTGCCAGTATAAGTTTGTCACACAAAAAGTAGACTTGAGAATCATCTACTTATACCATTTTGTTAGTGTAAGTACTTACCCCTTTGCTAATATACTTACCTACTACTTAGTTTAAGCATCAACATAAGCTGCGAATTAAATATGATGTAACACTTCAAGTCCTACATTCGAAAAAAAAATGAAAATTGTCATGTGAGACAAGTGGCACAACCCTCTAACCAAAACAATCTAATAATTTTCCTTTTGGGCTTAAATTCCCTTATGTAAATTTAGTATCACCGCATTGTGAGTTATATTTTGAGGTACTAGGTTGAATTGTTATAGTTTGTAACTAAGGAATCTTACAATTGTGGATGATGAAGTTAGATGAGTTATTTGCGTTCTTAAGTGAGGAACTTTCTAACACCCCTAACCACACATTGGAAGAATGTAGGGTTTCCATCGTAGTGGGTTATATTGTATAGGTGTTGAGGTTGAAGTGGTACACATTGGGCAATATAAGTAAAATACCTCAAGGAGTTAAAGGTTTTTTTTTTTTTTTTTGGTATGAAACAGAGTATTTCATTAACCAAAGCACGCTCAAAGTGGTTCTCATACAAAGGGAAGAGGGAGAGAAGAGAGTGTCAAGTACTACCTTCTAGGAAGGGCATACCTCCACTCTCTCTCAAGCCTAATCACCTCAATTGATGTTAAAATTACTAAACAACAGTCTATCTTTAGCTGAGCTATTTCTAGGAAACAAAAAATTCAATCTAAGCTTCATTACATGTTTGATTTGCTGAACAATTGCTTCCGGATCCATATTCTGAGAGCTGTAGATCTTTTTATTCCTTGCTAGCCATAGGTAGTATGTAGTGGCTGCTGCAGTTGCGTAGTAGATCTTTCTCTGGCATTTTGATCCCTTTCTTTTCATCAACCAGTTAAGCCATGTAGGGTATTTGCAGGGCCAAAGCTTCATTTGAATCTCATCTTGCAGTTTCTTAATCACTAGCTGGGCAAAGTTGCATTCATAGAAGAGGTGTTCAATTGTTTCAGGAGCATCAGCACACAGCGGGCACTCCAATCCATTGTTGATGATTTTCATCTTGTGCAATCTATCTCTAGTTAGCAGTCTCTTGCGGGCTACTAGCCATAGGAATATAGCATGCTTAGGTACGTTGAATCTGCCCCACACTACCGGAGCATATTTAAACTTTTCTTTATTTCCCTGTAGCTTCTCATATCACCAAGGTACGTCTCTTTTTCATGAGCACAAAATTAAGAAACATCACTGCTAAGTGTGACTAGCAACAGTATGGGCTTGTTGCAATTGGGATGGCTGATCATGAGAATTTTTATTAGGAGCATGCAAGTGAGGAAAAACACATGTTAGAATGGCCTATGGTGATCTATAGCGGTCAATGATCAACCTAAAAACTGATATTTGTAGAACTAGCTAGCATGTGCGTAGGTTGGGGCGATACAGCAAGAAATAAAAATACACATCGTGTTTGTAAGTAACACACATTACATTTTTCAACCGTGAAGAATGGGTTATAAGAGTGATGATATGACGAAGGAGTAGACATCAAGATGTTTGGATTCTCTTTACTTCCATTTGTTACAATTCATCGAATGATTTAAATAATTACCTCAAGTTGCAGTTCAAAATTAAGGCAACTCGATTCCCGTTGTCATGCAAGGTTAGAGTAACATGTATAGTTTCCCCATCTCAACAATATAAAAAAATGGTGATTTATATTATTATTTTCTTTAATGAAAATGCTATTGGTATAAATACATATAATGAGACACAAAAACTTGTATGAGGCGAGGCGACCTCATACATGAGGCCTACTAATTGGAGGAGAAAAAAGCGGTACTCAACACTAAGTACTAGGTGTCATATTTGAGGCCGCCGTCTTATAGTTGATTAACTGATTTTGAACTTTCCATATGAAAATGAAACTTGACATAGTTAATGCTAGGTTCACTCGTGTTATGTTCAAAATTTGAGGTTCTCATTCATCACACCATTATGCATCGACATGTCTGGAGGGGGATTTAAACGCAGATTTATAGGTAGGTGCTCCCGAGAGCACCATTTACCTACTAGGGGATCGGGGCATTCATAACGCAACCCCCCCCCCCCCTCAAAAATAAAAATTGAAGCTCTCGAGTCGGTTTGTACTCTTTGTAGTATGGTTTGTATTCAAAGCTAGTTTATGCAGGGCACATTTTTAATTTATGCAGGTGAAGTACCAATATTACCCTCACTCGTTAAAGCCCATCCTCTCCCTTTCTCTCCTCTTTCCTTCAGCCTCCTCCATCACCACTCTCCCTCTCTCTCCTCCCCTTCCTCCCATAGCAATAGCAGCTCCCCCTTCCCCTCCCACCACCACCTTGCTCCAGATCGTCGGCACAAACACTTCCCGGCTCCGGCCACCAATAATATCCCTTTTCCGATTCAATTCGCTAAACCCTAAACCCTAATTTCTAACAACAAATTTATCCTCTTCTTAATACTCGGAACTTTTTTTATTTGTAAGCACTCTCTCCGCCATAAAAGCCCACAAATTTCCTGACAAACAAGCCGAATTCTATATCAGATTTGGGTAAGTTCTCTCTTCTTTACATCTCCTAACAATGCCATGTTTTGGCAATTCAATCTCTGCATTGTCATGTTCTTAATTTTGATTTGATTCTGTATAGTTGCGGTTGCAGCAGTTGCTCAGCTCTAATGGGCAGTGAAGCGAATTTGAAATCATGGGTCTCCGACAAATTGATGTCTTTGCTTGGATATTCTCAGCCCACTGTCGTTCAGTACATCATTGGCTTGTGTTAGTATTGATTTTGCTTGCTTTTACAGTTTCACATTAATTGTATATTGTGGGGAGTGGAGGGTTAGGGTTTTTATTGAGTTTTATGTTGAGATGATTTGTGGGAATTTGACCTTTGTGGCTGCGTTTTGGGTTGTGGTGATTTCTTTGCAGCCAAGCAAGCTTCTTCCCCTGGTGATGTTGCGGGCAAGCTTGTGGAGTTTGGGTTCGCATCGTCGGGTGAAACTCGTAGTTTTGCTCAAGAGATTTATGCCCGGGTTCCCCGGAAGAATGCAGGAGATAATGTGAGTTCGTTGCCGAATTTGATGTGCTGTTGTGGTTTGCAATTGTTGATAGTACATTTTGTGATTTAATGCTGCAATGCAAAATCATATTTGCCACCCATTCTCAAGCCCTATTAAAAATGCACAAATAATTGAAGTTATAAGTGCATTTTTTCGGGATGACTGAAATCATGGGCAGTATATTGTCGTAATGATGTTTTGGCTGAGGGTTGCTTCTCAGTTTTCTTTCTCTTTGAACTTGCGTCGCTTTGGCCTAGGCTTATTGTAATGTTTTTCTCCCCTGCCCTTGTTGGGAAGTTATCAAGATTGTAATGTTTCTTCGTTGTCAGCTCTATCGGAAGCAAGAAAGGGAGGCAGCAATGTTGGTGAGGAAGCAGAAGACTTACCAGCTTTTAGATGCTGATGACGACGATGATGATACACCAGTTGCTGAGAGTAAATCTGTAACTACCATTGCTTCTGAGTCAAAGAAGTCAGATTCGCACAAGAAAAGATTCAGGAAGAAGAGTGAAAATCCAGACGAGGATGAAGACGATGAGGCATAGTGTTCATTCTTTTACTGATTGATTCAGTTTTCTTTGTAATGGTAAGCTGCTAGATGAGTGGTTCATGTATTGACCTGTTATATTTGCGTTGACTGCATATCATGCTGCAGGTTGTTCCAAGCAGAGAAGATGATAGACGGGTGAAGAGAAGAACTGATGATGGCGACAATGACGATGATTCCGAGGTACACTAGTTATATGTCTCGTCCGCATATGTCTTCTTACCATTTTTGTATTCTTATTCTAAATTTATTTGAGTAATTATCTTGGCAGAAATGATGTGTCAATGTGGAATTTGATTGTAAACTGATGACAGGTGACCTAGATCACTTGCTCTAATAGCAGTTGAATTTGAGGGTACCTAGATTGGGCTTTCTGTAAAGGAAGAAGCACCCTTTTAAGAAAATGAGGGAAAGTAGGGCATAAGCAATCAACAAAGAAAAATACTACTCTATCTTTGTCATTTTTATAACATCAATTTTATTACCAAAGTACGAGTAATGATCTAACTGGTCAAACTACCTTACACAGAATTACTACACTCATATGTCGTAGTTGCTGAATATTTGCATTAGGATGCTAGCACCTTCTAACGAGGGGGCTAGCTTTGTTGACGTTATTTGTTAGAATAGGCTACAACACAAAATCTTATAGAAAGCATATAAAATGTCTACTATCAAACATTGATCCTGGTCACAAATAGCGTGCATGGCCATATACCCCAAGCCAACAACATACTTGAGTACTGCAGGCTTTTGACCATATCAGCTCCTGGATATGAGTTCTCCCATTCTAGTATCCTCTGCAATTTAGACCTAGTACAGATTCTGCACTGGTCTCTTTGCTTCTGTTGAGAATTTCAAATTCTTCTTCCATAAGCAGTACATAGTTCCAGCTAGAGCTACTTTAAATCTGCCTGCTCTCTCTTGTCCCTTTTCTTGGTCACTGCAAGCTGTTTTTGTTGCCAACCAGCAGAATGTTAGGCACAAAAACCAGATTTGTATTTCTGGCCAAAACAATTCTAGATGATACACAACTAAAAGCAAATGGTCGAAGGATTCATCAACCTGTCCACACATCTCGTGGGTACTAGGGCAAGGCACTCGTACTTAATCAGTCTAGCAATGGTTGATAGCTTTCCTAACAATACTAACAATGAATCACTTTGCCCTTCTTGGGGTAAGGTTACTAACAATGAATCACTTTGCCCTTCTTGGAATGACTGCAACTGGCTAAGAAACTTTGTTCAGGCTTAAATGGTCAAATGAGTTGTGTATTTTTTTGGGTGTGTGTGGGGTATTTGAACTGTTTTTCTTTTGATGCCTGGAATATACAGCTCTTTTTTCGCTAGAGATCACAAAGCGTGTACTACTTCCTTTTTTTGAAATGTGTTTATAAGACATGGTGGATAGTGTACTTATTTGCTTTGTGAGATTGCTAGATGCGATCTTTATCTGATTTTACTATTTGATATACAGTCAGATGAAGAAAGATTACGTGACCAAAGAGAGAGAGAAGAATTAGAAAGACACCTTAAAGAACGGGATGCTGCCCGGACGCGAAAGGTATCTATTTATACCTGAAATGGTTATATCTGTTCTGTTATGTAATTATATATGAGCTCTGTCCTTTTTGAAGCTAGAATGGTCAGGTACCCTGGTTATCTGTAAAAAAAACAAGATGGTCCTTAAGGAGCCAATATTATTGCAGTGTACGGACATGTGAGACTAGGCTTAAATGATGTTTTTTCTCATATAATGTGCAGCATTGCATGTTGCCCATGGTTGTGATTGTAAAGTGCATGTGTGGGGCTCCATTATACTAATATGTAGGTTATACTTATTTGACTCAAACATGGGACTTTACTGTATTGATTTCAGAGTCAGGCTGAGGTTACAATTACCTGTCTTTGAACCTATGTACTTATGGCTGGTATAGTGTATAGTGGGAGAATAGGCTCCATTTTTATGTGGGTGACTTATTTCTTAACCACACAACTTATTTTGTTTGTTCATGTAGGTCCTTCCTGGGTTTGCATACAGAAGCTTTTTTGGTTTCTGTATGCTAGGACTCAGTTTCTTTTGATGTCTATTGTTCGACTTTTATGAGTCAGTTCTTATTGAAAAGCTTTTGAGTCAGTTATTGTGTTGCATTAGTAGCCAGACATTGAAGCAAAATCTGAACTCTAGTTTTCATTTAGCTTTTGTAGCAGTTGTACTGTTCTATTTTTGCTCTTGCTTATTGTTTATGCTACACTAATGATACTGCTTTAAATTGTAGCTGACTGAGCCAAAGTTGTCAAAGAAGGAGGAAGGTATGCTATGAAGTGCTCTAGTGTGGTGCTTAAAAGGGCAATAGGTTAATTTGTTATAAGCATATATTTTTTGTTTGTTTGTTTGTTTGAAATTGTGTATATTTTTCTGCAGAAGAGGCAATTCGGAGATCTAATGCTTTGGAGGAAGATGATATTGGAGCTCTAAGGTCTGTTCTTAATCCTTTGGTTGAGTATATATTGCTAATGTTGACAACTATAGCATCTCTAAAACATGACGTGGTTAAATTTTATATTACTAAGAGAACCTGCCTCTTTGGTGTTCCCCTGATGTACTCTTAAATGTATTGGACATCCTAATACAGGTTACCTGATTGAACAATCTTCTTTTGCTTTTACTTTTTAGGGTTTTAGTTTAGGAGTTTGGTGCATTATTCTTTTAACCTATCAGGAAGTAATAAAGAATGAATGATGTTGAGGGTGTTGAAGCTTAATGGAAAAGCACATGTGGCTTATTCTGGCATATTGCAAGGTGGAGCCATTCACATGATAGATTGGTTTTGTGAAAGGCTTATTTACTCTACAAGTCTTATGTTGCCATGTTGGATCACGCAGTTGGTCATTAATAGATGAGAAGCAGAGTTATCATGAGTCTGATCATTGAGGTATCAGTGTCCTCTGGATGCTTGATAGGCGACACAGATTGTTAGTTTATGCTGCAGATGTGTACAGTTGTGCTGTACATTAAGAGTCATCTCTATCTTCATATGTGTACAAATCTGTCTTTTCATTGTTGTTCCAATATCTTTCATGCTAGACCCTTTCTGCTTCAAGTATTCATGTTTAGTAGTAGTAAAGAAGCTCTGTCTACTGAAGCTTTCTTGAGTGATCTTTGTGCATATTGTGCTGACATCATATCTTTTCTTAACTAATGCAAATGTTCTTCTAGCAACTCCTGAGCTATCTCACTGATATAGTGGGTTAAAAAGGCTTTTTCATTATGGGCTCTGCTGATGTCGCTTTAATTTTTTTTTTTTTTTAAAATGCTTCAGGAAAGTCTCGAGACAGGAATACTTGAAGAAAAGAGAGGAAAAGAAACTGGAGGAACTCAGGTACGAGTCGTATGATTGCTAGATTACTTGCTGTTTTGCTGATATACTTGGAACAGCTGCTAAGTCCGGGTATTTTTTTAAGTTTTCAAACTCTTTGCCATATTCTCACATTTGTTAGGCTTTTTGATGCAGAGATGAAATAGAAGATGAGCAATATCTATTTGATGGTGTCCAGCTGACTGAAGCTGAACGACGTGAATTAAGGTGATCACCTGTTCCTGTAGTTATTGATGACTTGTACTCCCTCCGTCCCAAATTATCCGTCGCTTTAACTATTTTTATTTATTTTGTCTCAATATATTTGTCGCTTTATCATTTGAATGCAATATCAATTGCTCATTTTCCTAATTTACCTTTGTGCTTCATTACTTATTTCACTTTCCAGAGCATATAGTTCCAATTAATGCAAGGGGAATGTAGCCAAATTATTTGAACTACTGCTGGAATTAAGAGTTTTCTTAATACGTCCGCATTAACCGTAAATGACAAATATTTTGAGACGGACGGCGTATGATGTTAGCATAAAATCTCTCTGTTATTTGACCTTTCACTAATGCATTAACCGACTTGTTTCTTTTTTAGTACCTTCTTGACTTCTTTAAGTGGTGTGTTGTTGATTAATCTTGGGACTTGTTTACTTGGATGTAATTGTGATTACAATATAACGTGTCATTTTAGCAAGTGGAGGTAGGGGTAGAGAAGAGAGTATGGAGGAGAATGATTGAGAAAGGTGTTATTGATACATCAATTTATGCGATCATAATTGCTCTAATATAACCAATGTAATCATCATTACATGACTATAAGTAATTATGTTTACAACCAACCAAACAACTGTACATTCTATAAATAACCATGAGTATGTCTACAACTACAAAAATTACTGATTGCATTGTAATATCATTCTATTCAAGTAAACACCGCCTTTGGTGTTCTTGTACACATGTCTAATTTCAAGAGTGCACAGTGCTCGCTTGTTGAGGTTTTTATCCATGCTATGCTCCTTGCATTTTGTCTCTTTGCCCTAGTAGGTAGTGATACTTTTGGCTCATTTATTTTATTTTATTTTCTGGTCACTTCTGACTCATCTTATCCTATTACTTCCAGCATCAGTTTTGATGAACCTATGCATATGATTTAAGATTCTCTGATTTGATTCGAGATGTCTCACTGGAAATTTTATATCTGTCTTTGATGACCTTAATCGTTTCAGAAAATTGCAGCTTGGATTTTTGTCTTCCTAAATCCTATCTATTTTATGCTGCTTGGTTACTCTTTCAAGGGTGTCCCTTTCTAACTCTCATTTGGAGTTGGCATGTGCAGGTACAAGAAGGAAATATATGAGCTTGTTAGCAAACGGCGGACAGAAGATGCTAGTGACATAAGTGAGGTAATTTGTGGCACTGGTCTTTTTGAATCTGTCTGTTAGATGGTGTTGTGGTAGTTTATATTTCAGATAAATGATACTGGGTTATTTGGCTGGGCTTCTTTTAAGTTTTGGCTTCTCTCTTCATTTCACTCACATCCTTCCCTCTGTACCTCCTTTCCACCTCAAATTTAGCTTCTTAGAAGCTGAAAATACCCCCTCAGTGAGCCCAAGAAGCTCAAATTTGAAGCTTCTTCTTCTGGCCTCCTTGGGAACTATTTTCAGCTTCTAAAAAGCTTAAGTTATGGTGGAGATGGAGCTGGTGGAGGGAGGATGTAAGGGAAAACGAAAGGAGAAGCTGAAGCTTAGTAAAAGACCAGCCAAATGGCCCCTAAGCTGTACAACAACAACAACAACGACCCAGTATAAATCTTGCCGATGCAGGGTCAGGGGAGTTCCAGATGTACGCAGCCTTACCCCTAACAAGTAGAGAGGCTGTTTCCGAAAGACCCACAAAAACCATTTTATTTCTAAAGGCAAAACAAATTAAAAAGGCCGCTAAGCTGTAAGATTGTGAATTATTTATGTTTTGACCTTTTTTTTTTTTAAATTATAATCAATTTGTTCACTTTTAGGCTTTGATATTTGTGCTAGACTGTTGTTGAGCTGGTGTAGTCATTCCTGCAAGACCAAAGTTTTACCTCCCTCTCCCACCCAAAATAAAAAGAACAGGAAAATGAAGTTGAGATGGTATTTCTGAAAGCACAGTTCCTCGTCCAAAACTTTAAATGTTAACTGAGAAATTGGGTTTTTCATGATCATTGAATAATATTGCACTGTATTCAGCTTATCTTTACGTTATTCCAAGACGTTCCCAAGAATCTCTCTCTACCTTTCCAATTGCTTGCCTTCTTCTGCACCGCTGTTGTGCTATTTTTACACAAGTAGCTCATGTCTGGAATGTGCTTACTGACTTACGCAGATAAGCAGTTTTTGTCCCCCCCCCCGGGCGGGTGTTGAGAGCATTTCTGTGGTGAAGAATCTTTGAACACGAATTGTGTCTAGTAAGATATGATGTAAACCCTGGAATTACGTACACACTTTCAAGGAAACCTTAGACTCTTTGCAGGTTTTGGGAGGGGGAAGGAGAAGAGGGTGCTTTAAAGCTTTTAGGGTGATCTTGTGGTGCCTCTGGCTAGAGCGGAATGCGTCACCTGAGTAGCTTTAAGATTCAGTTAGTTACTTAGTTTCTTTGTGGTTTAGGGTAGTTGGGGCCTTTAATAGCTTTTCTGTATTTAAGTTTTAGAGAAATTGGACAAATTTTTACCGTGCTCACAATATATGGAGGATGACTTGACCTCCTTTGATGTTTTATTGATTAATATTTTCTTTTCAAAAAGTTCCCACTTCACACTGTTTCAATCTCTATGCTTTTCTTATATCAATTTCTTTCCGCAGACTTTCTGACAATTGAATATACGTACGATTTTCTGAAACGCAGTATAAAATGCCTGATGCGTATGATGTGGATGGAGGCGTGAACCAAGAGAAAAGATTTTCTGTGGCCATGCAGCGTTACAGGTCTGTACATTGTAGTTTTTGATATTCATGATTCTTAACAAGTTGTAGCACATGAATGACTAAATGTCATTCATAATAGAGTGTAGTTCCCCTACATCTCATAGTAAAATCCTTTTTTGTGCATCAGAGATAGTGGTGAATCTTCAGGTAAAATGAACCCATTTGCTGAACAGGAAGCATGGGAGGATCATCAGATTGGTAAGTTAATAAGTTATGATTTTGCTGAATTATATTACCCATGCTCTTTATTATCTTTCCCGTTTCTCCCCTCTAAGTTGAAGCCCACTTTTGCAGGAAAAGCGACTCTGAAATTTGGTTCAAAGGACAAAAAGCAAAGTGCAGATAACTACGAGTACGACTTCTGCAATAAGTCACATTTGTCTTTAATGCTAACACTTGTGTGTTCAACTAATATTGTTCTAAATTTTGGTTTCAGATATGTCTTTGAGGATCAAATTGACTTTATAAAGGCATCAGTGATGGAAGGAGACAAGGTAGGCCTGGAAGCTCATGACCTTATGTTGTTTTATGGGTTATGTTTGATTAATGGTTTGCCCTTTCTTTTGTTGCAGTTTGAGATGGAAATGACTGAGTCAGAAGAGGACTCCAAGGCAAAGACTGCACTAGAGAAGCTTCAGGTTTGTATTTCACTCTTTCATTTTGGTTGAGTGTTGATAATTCACTATCCTTATCAACAGAAGTCATGAAACTAAGAGATTGCTTAGGTGGAGAAGAAGAGACTAGGCTCCGTTTGGTTGGACGGAAAACATTTTCAATGGAAAATCAATTTCAATTGAAAATGATTTTCCATGGAAAATAGAAATCCTACCCAATTTTCCATTGTTTGGTAAGGAGGGAAAAAAAAACTCATTTTAGAAAATAAAAAGAGAACATAAAATATTCAATTGGTCCATTCCTTCTTTCTCTCTCATCACCCATTAATCTTGAATCAAGAAATCATCATCATC
>BSSO01006731.1:0-11658 GCA_030267885.1 Mesembryanthemum crystallinum | reverse complement strand
TTGTCGATACGAATCCAACAAATATTTTTTCATATTGTGAAGTAAAGTAAATTTTTCACAATTTAATAGTCAAACTTGGACACGAAAATCTAAAACGTCATATAAAAAAAAACGGAGGGAGTAGAAAATTTTCTTGAGGAAAATATGATATAATTAATGTGAAATTTCACCCTTTACATAAAACTGATCACAAAGTATATTGTGTATGTCATTAATGCATTCGATCATCTGTCTTATAATAAACGTTCAGCAACAAACACTGTCAGCATTCTATTAGTTTTGCTGATTTAGTATTGATGATTTTAATTTGATGCTTTGGGATATAAATAAGGGTGTGATCATTGCTATTATCATTATAATTACATTAATTACACCTTATATCCAATTCATCCTAAGAATTCCAAAATCAATCTTGCCAAAACTTAAACCTTCCTCCAACCCAAAATTCTCCAATCCAATATTTTCCCCTAATTCTCCAACTCTAAGATTGAGGTTGAGGGAGTCAGCAAATTAAAGTGAAGAATGTAGTACTGGTGATCCAGCATTCATCCGCTTCCCACTTGCGTCCAATATCACCACCACTGCTGCGACAACAAGGTGACCCGGACATTAGAAGACAGCCATCACTTGCGGGGAATACTGGGGAAGAATAGTGGCGAACACAGGGGAGAGTAATCAAAAGGAAAAAAGATTTCAAGCAAAGTTTTTAAACAAGGACATTTCAGTCTTTTTCTTACTTAAAGTGTGCCCCGTCACATTTTCAGATGAGGTTTAGACTGTCGGCGATAGTTGTCATATGCGTGACACTAAGCAAATAAGTTGGTGTTGTTTAAAAAAAATGGCATATATATGTCGTATTGTTATTTATTGCACAAAGGTAAAAGGTTGGGTTATTTATTAATAATGTTTCATAAAAATAAGGAAAAAATCCACTTTGGTTACCTGAAGTATGCCATAATCATTTTTTGGTGACCTTAATTTTGCATATTCCTACTTTGGTTACCAGTAATTTGAAAATTAGTTTCACTTTGGTGATTTCCGTTAGCTCCGTCAAGTTGACTCTTAGTTTGTTCAGCAAAACGACATCGTTGCAATAATGGGATGGGCCTTTACGTTATTTGGCATTATACCCATTCCTATGAGCTGTCTGAAGTGCTGTTTTCTTCTCTATTAGGGGTTTTTTATTTGGTTTTTAAGTGAAAATTGTTTTTGAACGCTATTTTGTGTGTGGTAATGGATACTATGTTGTTATTATATGATGCATGTGTGGTAAACTGTCAGTTAACTTGACGGAACTAACAGAAATTACCAAAGTGAAACTAATTTTCAAATTACTGGTAACCAAAGTGGGAATATGTAAAATTAAGGTCACCAAAAAATGATTATGCCATACAACAGGTAACCAAAGTGGAATTTTTCCTAAAAATAAAGGGTTGAGTTTATTTTGATAGTAAAGGATTTAAAAGGAGATTAGTTATTTTTCTTGTGTTTGGATAGCTAATAAGAAAGAAAATGAAAGAAATTAATACAGGTCTCTTATAACTTAGCGGCTTCAATTCCATCTAAATCCCATCAATTTGGTGAAGAAGTGGAAATGAAGTTTCAATGTTTCATGGTAATCCTTTCCTACTAATTCCTTTCTTATCACTTTATGTTTATCCAGTCAAACATTGAAAATGTACTAATGTCCTATCGTTTTCCTTCTTTTCCTACTTTTTCTCATAAAACCAAACAAGTTCTTAGAGAGCAATAGAGAGGGGGTTGGTGACCCTAAGGATCACTCAAAGTTTCTCCTATTCAAAGTAGAAAAAGAAAGTATTGTTAGATAGGCAATTTAATTCGCATGATCAAAACAACAATCAATTAAATAAACCTGATTGAAGAACAAAGATAAATCCGAGCCCAACGAATTTGATGTTTCCTTAAGACGAATTTGCTCCCTCTACGATGCCCAAGGATTAAGCAATTGTCTCCCAAGATAGAACGGATTTCGCCCTTATAGGAAGTGGCACTTCAATCCAATAAGGTTCCAGCGAACCCATAACCATTGTTAAACACTCAAAGATTTTGGAGAAGATAGAGAGGAAAATAACGTTGTTTGAGATTTTCTGAATCTCTAAAAAAACATGATGGCATTGTCTGGGAATAAATACTAGGAAACAGTTACCCAAAGAAACTAAGCAAAGATTTATCCAAATAAAACTAAAATAATTTAATTTAAGCCAACTATAAAAAAAAAAATACACTAAGTATTTTACATCAATTAGGACACTATTAAAAATACAATTTCTCATTCAATAAATAAATGGAAATAACTTTATTTTCCAACAAGTATTAGAAAAAAGTTGCGCTAACCTCATCTTAGAGAGAAATAGTGTAGACTGAAAAAAAGGGACCAACATGAAAATTCAAATTCTCTTTTTCTGTTGTTCTCAGGAAAAAGAGTTGTATGCAATGGGCTAACAAAGAAGAACACAAAAAACTAATTCTTGGAATTAAACATAACCATTATAAGCTCGTAATATCCAACATCCACCAAAAACCGACTTTGCAGCTCTTATGGATTGTAGAAAGATCATAAGAAAAGGCATGCCTAGTAAGCTAGTACCTCAAGGTGTTGGTAAATAAAGTTCCTTCTTAAGCACAGGCTTGTCTTCTTCCACAATTTCCCTTTTGAATAACATTGGCCAAGTTAACATGCCCCTCTAAATGTTGCAAATTGTTGTCACGAAATTCTTTTTCTATATATTTATATCCTTGTGCATCTCTTGCAAGAAATTATACTCCACTCCCCCACCCATACCACCGCACAGGTGACAAACTGATAGTTGCCTCTAAAAATCTCTTCACTCGCAACAATCAAACGTCAAAGAGAAACCCAATTCAAAGTTCCTCATAGCTTTTAGTATCTCTTACTAAATTCTAACTCGCAGTACCAGCTTAATATAATTAGCCAGTGACAACTACAAGAGTTTCAAGAACCATATGTTTCTATCACTTAATCATCAGTCCCAACATTGAAGAGGATAACAGCATCACGTTACGTGTGTTAAATTATAAAAAACGTATAAATCAAGAAGTTCCAAGGTTGATTTCCCAAAAAATTCAATTATGAACAAGTGCTCAAGCTTAAGGTTATATAAGGCTATTCATTAGACCATAACTGCCTTAAGATAACTCTAGGTCAGCAACAATAGCAGAGTTGACAACTGATTCAGGCAAGACCATCATATGATCATCGCTAAACCAAAAAAGGTTCAAAATCTCATGGAGTTTTCTCATCTGATAGTGGTGAATGGGTACTATGAAATTTAATAAATTAGATGCAAAAGACTATAAACAAAGGTCGTATAAATGAGTGGAAATATGTAGAGTTAGAAACAACTAATGGGTGCATAGCAATGGATTAGTTGCAACTTGTGAATAACCAAATAGAAGAGTTAAAAAAAAAACATATAGAATAAGGTTGCATATCTGGAGAAAAAGAAATAAAAAAACTTATATGTACTTTTCATGTTTTCGTTGATCAAAGGTTGAAGAACTTCACCATCAAATCCCCACCCATATGGATTAGCCTCTAGTTAAGAAACTAAAAATTATAGAAGCAGAGAGCACACCATAAACACATAAGTGTGGTCCCTTGAAGTTGTAGCGATATATTCACGAACATCTTTGGAATTTTTAACATCATCTTCGAATAGATATTCTAAATTATCAATTTATTATGAAGATTAGAAAAAATAAAATGAACGAATAAATAAAATACAGCCAACAAAACACGAGTCAAAAACTAACCAACGATGTGACTAACGATAGGACAGTTGCGCAACTCATCACCTATGTTAGCAACCATGCTCCAGACTTGTTCATTTATGTAAGGTTCTATGATACTAGCAGTATGGAATAGGCCACGCAACCTACGTTCCAACCCTTCTTCGGTTACATCGTCAAAAATTCCAAGTGAGGGAAAATCCTGAACCATCCATAGTGGCTTACGTTGACATAGATAGCTCTTATTAAGCCCACCATGTTTCATACGACTCCACATAATGCTTGTTAGAGAATAAATTCACATACAATATTAAAAAAAAAAATTGCATAGATTATTTAAAAACTTACCTTATAAGTAAAAGAGTTAAACCTAGATACGACTTGGAATAAAGCAACAATAATGTCTTCCAAACCCTGAAGAAATGTGTTTATCGAATATCTTTGAGAAAACATATGACTATCATCACTATAAGAGAATCATTTAGATAAAGCACAAGCATTTTATCGAATACCTTTGAGAAAACATATGACTATCATCAGAGACGGAGCTAGTTTTACATAAGTGGTCAATTGACTGTAATTTTATTACATTATGATATGTTGAAATATATTATAGTATATTATGTTGATGTATTTATGTCATCGTGAGTAAAATTTAAAACCCTACTTCACTTTAATTTTGGTTTTGCCCTGCTATCAAGGTTATAATTTTGGCAAAAACAACTAGTCAATTGTTCACTACATTGAGCGAAGTTGGCTTTACTACAACAAATATCTGAAGCAACAATTGGTCAATTACTGATACAGGGGTTGAATTGGCTGGCGTGTGCATCAAAATTATTTGGTTGCTAGATATTATGAGATAATGATTAGAGAATCTTCTAAAGGTGTGGGGTCAGCACCTGGCCAAAAGAGGGTCGTTATTCTACAGCCAGCCCAGCAATCTGTGTAAGAGAGAATCATCTCATTTTATTATCAATCAATTTCCCCTATTCTTTCAATTCTCTCTATTTCATTGTAAGCATTCTCTCATTGATCAATGAAAGCTCAGTAGTTATTCTCACTCTCTAATTACTCTATTTCATTTGATAGAACTCTCTCGATTTCTCAGCAAATCCTGATGTTCTCGTTCTTTAAATTTGATGAGCTATGGAGAGAGATGAGAGTAGAGCAAGATAAAGAGGTGAGTGTATTATGATCATTGTGTGTTACAATTACAGAGATGATCACTATTTATACTACTAAGCTAACATAGGAGATTAAGGAAGTAACAACCTCTAACAAACACTTTATCAACCTTATTAACTCCTTATTACAGCCTTCACTAGGATAACAGAAATTAGTTATGATTTCTCTTCTTTCCACACTCCCCCTCAAGTTGGGAGTGGGAAGGAACTGTAACTTCTAACTTGTGAAGTAAGGAGTTATGCTGCTCTACAGGTACAACTTTGAAAAAAACATTAGCAAGTTGAGCTTTGGTGTGCACATAAGAAGGCTTCACAGTCCCAACCTTGACTTGATCTCCCACATAGTGACTATCTACTTCTATGTGTTTATTTCTAGCATGGAAGACTGGATTAGCAGCAATGTGGATTACAACTTGATTGTCACAATGAAGATCAACAGCCCCTAGATCCCTCAACCCCAGATCCTTGAGAAGGCTAAGTAACCAGTGACTTCACAACAAGTGAGGGTCATAGCCTTGTATTCTGCCTCTGCAGAAGATTTGGCCACTACACCTGCTTTTTACTCTTCCAAGAAACGGGTGAGTTTTCCAATAGAATGCAGAAACCTGTATTCCCACTCTCTAATTATTCTGCTTCATTTGATAAAACTCTCTCGATTTCTCAGCAAATAAATCCTGCGGTTCTCGTTCTTATTTGTTTCAATTACGAATATGACGGGACGAGGAGGGGCCACTAGCACAACTTCTTGTGGCTGATATTTCTATATGTTTCTTCCTTAAAAAGGAAAGGTTTCTGTTTCACGTAGTTAGCGCAACTCATCACCTAGGTTAGCAAGTAGCAACTCTGCTCTGGACTTGTCATTGTTTGAAGGTCTATGATACTACCAGTATGGAATAGGCCACACAGCATATATCTCAACCCTCCCGTATTCACATCATTGAAGATTCCGACTACATGTGGAAAAATCATGAACCCTCTATATATGGTCGCTTAAGTTAGCATAGATAGCTACTATTAAGCCCTTCATATTCATACGACTCGCCAAAAACATGCTTGTCGATCAGAGGCTAAGTTCAAATACATCATTAATAAAAACAATTTGAACTAATAACCAAGGATATATACTTACTTGGAGCAAATCAACATCAACGTCTTCCAAACTGTGATGAAGCTCAGGACCATCCCATAGAGTCAACAAGATAAAATACAATAAAAGAACTTATAATTAAGGTACTGTTGTCTTTTTTTTTTTCCAAACATCAGTGTGTCCCCAAAAAGGTTTTCCGTTACCTTTGGTCGTTACGTTGTGACGTGGCATTAATAAAAAGGATATAAATATAGTTGAGCTGAAAATAGAACCAAAGTACCTTTTTTTTTCTTCACCTTCCCTTAATTATACCTCATCCATCTCTTTTCCCATCATTCTTTGTCCTCTTCTTTACCCATCTCCTCAAACACAAAGTAGATCTAAATAACTATTTCATACCATAAATAATTACAAATCCAAAAATTTTATACTCAGAATTAGTGTTGTTTTGTGTTAAAGAAGCTTTAATAGAATAGTGCAATTCTGGGAAGCTAAAGTCGTTGGAGGTTGAAAGTGGGGTGGTGGGTTTCCCTGTTGGAAATTGACAATGGGGAAGGGGAGGTGAGATGAATTCGAGGCTAATTTTGACACGATATTTGGGTCACCGTCGATCTCGTTGGTGCACATCGGAGATGAAGATGGTAATGGGAAGATATTTGTGGTATGAATTAAGGAGAATTGTTGTGGGGAAAGAGGTGTTCATGGTGGTGAGAAGGACTATAGAGTAAATGGAGAATGGGGAAGTGCCATTTGTTGGAGCAGGAAGGAGACGACAGAGAAAATGGAGAATAGAAGGGCGTTCGTGGTGGTGGAGGATTGGGATGAGGAGATAGAGGGCCTTTTGTAATTCTGGTGATGTAAGTGATGTTATCAGGTTTTGTTGTTGTTGATGTTGTTATTGTTGTTGTGATGTATGTTTCAACAAGGGTAACATAGGAAAATCATACAAAGATAACGAAAAACCTAATGTTTGAGTACAGACTTGTATTCCAAATGACGAGGCACCATCCAAAACCGATGAAATACTTGGATACCAACTGAAAAAGCCAAAAGTATAACACTACAAGAAAATTTGTCTTTCGTGAAATTTATCTAATGGTAAATAAGACAAATGCCGTCCTAAACAGTGTGCCAGCTGTAAAAGTACAAGGTTTGGGCGGCATTTCAAGCCAAATTTTCATTTCGCGTGGGCCTCTAAAGCTTTATTGCGCCAAGCCCATACATATTCATTGAAAAAGACTTCGACCACTTTAGTCTCTCTCTTCAAACAAACACATCGAAATTCCAGTCTCTCTCTTCTTCTCTCAATCTCTTGTTTCTGGTCCTTTAATGGCGATAATCATACAACAAACTTCTGGTTTATACCAGCAAACTTCGGCATTTATGACGAATATACTCACAAAGGGTAGCAAATGACTTGAGATCATGACTTGTTAGCTTTACTGAAAGTTTTAAACTTCTACTAATATTTGATATATACAAACTTCTATTGTTATATTGGATAGGTGCTAGATATTTGAGACTCAGTGGATGTATGTTGTTTTAGTAGATATTGAGGCAATTTATTGTAATTACTCAAATTTTGTAAAAATATATATTTGATATTTGGTTTATGGTGAAAATTCTAAGTAATTATTATTGGGTATACAACATCCCAATTGAATCACTTATAAGTTACTAGTTACGAGATGAAGGCCTCATATATAAAATGAAGAGGAAACCTTGTTTGACAATCAGAGGGGTTCTGGCGGCATTAATTTTGGGCTTCACCAGCTTTTCCAGTAAATGCCGTTATAGTTTCTCGTGGCATTTATAAATGCTGCGAAAAGCAAAATTAAATGCCGCGAAAGACAATTTCTCTTGTAGTGATTACAAGGACACCATACATGAGTAATTTCCCATTAGTTAATAAATTTGTAAATTGCAACAATTTTGAGATCAATAATGAAATGTAAACTTATTTGACATAACTCTATATACAGATTCACATGAGGGTGTATTAGGAGATCAAATGATAGATTGAGGCTCCAACCATCAGTTTAATTAAACTTTTGGTTAAGATATTTATTTACAACAATATCCCAACTTGGGAAAAAGAGCAACGAACTAATAAACATTATCCTGTTCCAGAGAAAACATACACAAGGAAACCAAATTTCGGAGTCGAATCCTAATAAATTATAATAGATTCAATAATTAAAGCTAGGAAGATTGTAGGGATCTAGTTCTTAGGGAAGATTGGCGAGCTTTTATAGAGAAAATGGTTTTCCCCTCTTTCTAGAAAACATAAGCCTAGAAAGGGGTTGTTTTATTTCTAGGCTTATGTTTTATTCATCACATTCTGATAAGCAATGAATTGTGTTGTGTTGCATTGTTTTTATTTTTCCGGAAAGAATACGTTGTTTATGTCCCGTATTGGTGAAGTATTATTAGACCCTCAACTCATCATAATGATTGATGGTGTGAAATATTGCCCACATCGATTGATTGGATGAAAAAACATCAATTGTTGATTTATTTAATGTTGGCGATGTTGTTCTCACTTCCCCATCCACCAATCTGAAACTGAGCAATTATTTGTGATTTTTAGTCATTCAATTAGTGATTTGCAAGGTAATTTCTCTAGTTTCTCTTTAATTAAACTCTTTCCTTTATGGCTAATAGCAATAGTTTTTTTTCCCATATTAGTATTGTTTTGGTGAATTAAGTCCAATATAGCTTTGTTTCATATTAGTATTATCATATATTTTGCACATTCCGTTTTATCTATCTTTGTATATGTACGTTTTTTAGTACTCGTATTTGTTTTTAGGGAAGAATGCTTGTTTGTGTATGGAATGAATGGTAATAGGTATTCAATCCACCTGGATCCGATGAACTCAGATCCATAAGTCACGAACATCATTTTCTCGGACCATGTGAATTTGAAATAGATATATGTAAAATCCGATTTGGATCTAGATCCAGATCGATCCATATCTTTTGCGAAAAGAATCTGTTGATTGTCAAGATTTTTCTTTGACTTCTACTAGAGGTGTTGTATCGTTGCACAGAGTTACCGATGACTTNACAACTCCATTTCTTTACACAAATTTAAGTTTTTGCCAATTATGAATTGTGCTTCTAGATATTGATCATGAAGAAAGTATATGCAACAATGGATTCCTTAATCAAATATATTGTTTTAAGCATTTAATGTGACGATTTGATTATCATCTATCCAACACACATGAAAAATATTCAAATATCTGTTATGGTTCACAAACAAGTTTTTGCTTCAATTTTCCAGATGGATTCCCACTTATTGTGGAGATTCCCAGCTTATATGATTCCAAATTTCAATATAGAAGATGGCTCAAGAAGTTGTACACGACTCTTGGATCACATTTTATCGTCGTGTTGTTTCTTGCTCTAATGAGGTGAGGTTGTGCTGTTACTTGCTCTAACACAGAGCAATTGGCATTTCTGTGGTAGTTGCGGTTGGATCGGAAGTGAAAAAAACCAAGCAAGTAGGAGAGAATGGTTTTGACTAAGGTGAAATATATACAACCAAAAATAAGAGATAGAAACTAGGATGATGGATCCTCCAATACTCCCCCTCAAGTTGGTGCATGGGGTGAATAGATGCCCAACTTGCTAAGTAGATTATGAAATTGTCGTTGCCCAAGAGCCTTAGTAAACAAATCCGCAAGTTGATGTCGGGTCGAAATATACTAAGGTCTTAGATCTCCTGAAACCAGTCGTTCACGGACGAAATGACAATCCGCTTCAATATGTTTCGTACGTTCGTGGAAAACCGGATTAGAAGCTATATGTATAGCCGCTTGATTATCACAATGGAGCGGAGATGGGTCGGTTTGAGGTGTATGTAGGAACTTCATAAGACCTCGAAGCCAAACTATTTCTCTAGTCGCATTAGCCATGGCTCTGTATTCAGCTTTGCCAAGCGACATGAAATACCCAGTTACGGACCGACGAGTCATTGGACAACTCGCCCAATCGGAATCACAATATCCAACAAGTTTCAAAGTGTTATCAGTAGGAAGCAAAATACCTTGACCAGGATGGAGCTTCAAATATCGTAAGACCCGAATAGCTGCATCCCAATGTTCTTGGCGAGGGTCTTGCATAAACTGACTTAATATATGAACTGGGTAAGTAATATCCGGTCTAGTGATGGTAAGGTATAGAAGGCGACCAATGAGTCGTCGGTGTTGTGAAGGATCGTCAATTAGTTTACCACTTTCAGTGTGAAGTCGATAATGTTGTTCCATGGGGAAAGTAGCAGGCTTAGCACCCATTAAACCAGCTTCACTTAAGATGTCAAGGGTGTACTTTCGTTGGCATAAGAACAACCCAGTAGAAGAGCGAGCCACTTCAATACCTAAGAAATATTTGAGTCTCCCAAGATCTTTCAAGTGAAAACATTTGCTCAAATAAGCCTTAAAGGTAGCACATTGTTGCTCGTCATTTCCTGTCACCCTTAAATCATCAACATAGATTAAGACAGATAAGAAAATACCACCTTGAGAATAAACAAATAAAGAGTGTTCAGTAGGACATCTTTGAAAACCATATTGCTCAAGGGCACTAGAGAATTTAGCAAACCAATTGCGGGACGCTTGCTTTAAGCCATACAAAGACTTGCGTAAACGACACACTACATTCGGTTTTGAAGGTTGAAATCCGAATGGAGACTTCATGTATATTTATTCATCTAAATCCCCATGAATGAAAGCATTATTGACGTCCATTTGATAAAGAGGCCAACCTTTAGCAGTTGCAATGGCAAGTAAACAACGAACGGTGGTCATTTTAGCTACTGGCGCAAAAGTCTCGTTGTAATCCTCACCTTCTACTTGCTCACATCTGATCACCACAACTCGAGCTTTATATCTCTCTATCGTACCATCTGAATTATACTTGGTCTTATAGACCCATTTACTGCCAATAGTTGTTTTTCCAGCAGGTAGCTCTTCTAGAGTCCAAGTCTCATTGTCCTCTAATGCATGAATTTCTTTCATCATGGCATCACGCCAGTGCTCATGTTTGGCAGCCTGAGAAAAATTTTTAGGCTCATCTGTAGAAGAGATATATAGCAGCTAGGAAAGCACGGTGAGAAGGAGTAAATTTATCATATGATATGTAATGGGTAAGAGGATAAAGAGTACCTGAAGAAGGCTCATGAGTTGGGCGTTGAGAGGGGTCTTTATCCAATAGGGCGTGGCAAGCATAATCCTTGAGATATTCTGGTGGTCTTCGTGCACGTTGAGGTCGTCCACTTTGCTGATCAACATTATTTCCATCAGATATGGGCTGAATTATAGGTGTTTCAATACCCTCTTCTATATTTTGTGGAGTGACATTAGTACCATGTTGCTGGGGCACCTCATCACCTTCATTAGTGGGTGTAACATGCTGCTCATTATTCTCTATCATAGGTACCACATAATTAGGTCCCAAATCATCATCATCCACAATCACATTACCCGTGATAATCTTAGAATTGTGAAACAAATTGTTATCACTTTCTTGGATTTCACCATTTTTATAAGGGAAAATATTCTCATAGAATTTGACATCTCTTGAAACAAAAAAACGCTTTCGCTCCAT
>BSSO01006730.1:0-11658 GCA_030267885.1 Mesembryanthemum crystallinum | reverse complement strand
CTTAGGACAGCGTCCTAGACGTGCTTCATCGAGGCCAGCGATCTCTTACCTTTATTCTCTTATTATTTTATGTTATTTATTTATTTTACTAATTTCATATTATTGTTTTTACTATTACTTTTCTAACAGGTAATGCCAGAGTAGTGGGTGTTGGTGTAGCCGTGTAGGGATCCGGTGAAGGAGAGGAGAGAGAGAGGAGATGGGGAGTCAGAGTTATGGGGATGAGGGAGGAGAGAGAACTGAGTTTTGATATTGAGTTAAATTAGTCTTTTAACAATTAAATCAAGGGGTATTTTGAATATTTCAGAGCAAATTCAATTTATTAATAAGTTAAAAACATTTTTGATTTTTTTTCCAACTGGTTGAGACCCTTTTATGTCACATTTGAAAGATTGGACCCTTCTTTGTCAAATTAGTGAAAGGTCGGATCCTTCAAATGGTGTTAATTCTTTCTCAAGCTATTTGTTTCGATCTCAAGCTATTTGTATTCTTTCTTATTAAGGAAAATTTTAGTGAGATATATTGACTATCCCTTAATTACAAAAAGGTATCTCAAAGTTGAGTACTTTGCACCAAAAATCAATGTACATTTCAAGCATCATAGCTAACAACTATCTTTTTTGGACAAGAATACCCTTATGCATTTAAAAGGGCTAAGGTTATGTTTGGTAAAATTAGTTGTAGCTGTGAGTTGTGAGCTGTAGCTGTAGCTGTTGCGCGTTTAAAATCTTGTTTGGTAGCTGAGAGCGAGAAAAAAGAACAAGCTGCATTTTCAAGCTGTAGCTTTTATTCAAAATCTAACTGTTAAGTGAAAGCTAATATGGGTATGATGTGAAATGGATTGTGAGGAGAAAATAAAAACCCATCCTTCTTTAGCATGTAGTGTTTAAATTATGTTTTAGCTAATTTTCGTTATTTTAATTATTAGCTAATCGTTTCTTGTAATAGAAATAGCTTGTTTTAGACTTAAACTTTTATTAGCTATTTCTCTTTATTTTGTAATAGCTAGGGTTTACTTCAAGTGGCCTATATAAGGAGGCTTACAAGTTGTAAGGAGACATGACTTGTTGAATGAAAAATATGAGCTTAGCTCTTGGGTGAAAATCCTCTCTAATTCCTTCTTATCTTTATAGAACTTGTTGTTCTTGGTGATTAAAGGTGATTTCTTTATCCTTGAATCCGGTGATTAATTTCTTTACGATTCTTGGTGGTGAGACAACGATTTCTTTATCCTTGAATCCGGTGGATTTTCCTTTACGATTCTTGGTGGTGAGATCTTTACTATCTTTACTTTATTTTGTTGAAAGTTCATCACTTTCAGCAATTGTTCTTCTTTTCATTCATCTCAAAATCACAAAAATCACACAAAAATATTTTCTTGGTTTGATTTCTTGAACAAGCTGATTTTGGCCCTCCATTTTACATCAATATTGATTACAACTCAAACTATAAATTAGGAAATTACAAAAATAGAAAAGTAGAGTTTTAGTTGAGTTGGGTTTCCTAATATTGGTCAAACTCTATGGCCTATATAAGGAGACCTCCTACCACCTTGAGGATCATCCTTCTTAGGATCATCCCTTTGGGGATCCATATCCCGATCATACACAAAATTATTCACTATTTTCTTTGTTGAGAGTTTCATTGTTTATTTGTGAGTTGATAGTTATTAAACTCTTGTAAATCCTCGTTAGGTTTCGTCCGTTTGAGGATTTCTCCGTTTTGTACTACATCTCTCTATAGTGAATTTTATCGTTCGTGATTTTTCTCCCGATTCTCGAGTTTCCACGTCAAGTTTTGTGTTTCACCTTTGCACGTTATTTTTATTACTTCTCTTATACTTCCAATTGTTTACGATCCTAGATCGCTTCCGCATATACGCTCTATTTTTATCCCTAACAAGTGGTATCAGAGCACTTTTTATTCCTAACAAGTGGTATCAGAGCCATGGTTGATCGAGATTGGATGTGCAACTTCACAAAGCACGCTTAAAGACACCATCTTTTGGACTTTTGCAAGGTTCGTTTGGTGATCTACTATGAGAGGTATGATTTACACCCCAAAAGATTTTGGGAGTGCTCTATAGGGTTTGTGCGTTCGTTTTTTTCAAGTTGATCCAAGATTCGATCTTTGGTTGGAATCAGAGCTTTATACACAATTGGAGTTTCTTTCAAGATGTCTTCCTCTATCGCCAAGTTCAACATCGAGAAGTTCGTTGGCAAGTTTATTATTCAGGTCTTATTCGAAGATTTATGCCCTTCGTGGCTCATCCTTTTCATGGGTTCTACAGTTGTTTCAACGGCTGTTTCTAATCAAAAGCTTGGTTTTCTTGGCAAGTATGGTGTTTTGACCAAGCCTCTTCTTGCTGACAAGTCCATTCAACCTTTTGACTTAGTCAGCGTTCACACCGTCTAAATCTCTTTTGGGAATCTATACCCTTATGGGTCATCCCTTTTATGGGTCCTTTGGCGACGATTTATTGAAGTTTCGATTTTGGTTCAAGGTGGAACTCGTTGGGAATTGTGCCCCAAAACCTCAACGTTTCATTTATGGCAAGTTTCTTTATGGGTTTCAACTATTGCTTATTGCCCAAGTCAAGCCATATCAAGATCTACTTTCCTATTACTGTAATTTTCTAATTTCTAGTTTGAGTTGTATTAGGAATATTATTTTTATTATCTTTTAGGAAGTAGAGTTTTAGTGTTGAGTTGGGTTTCCTAATATTGGTCAAACTCTATGGCCCATATAAGGAGACCTCCTACCACCTTGAAGACCATCCTTCTTAGGATCATCCCTTTGGGGATTCAATATCCCAGTATTCACAAAATTATTCATTATTTTCTTTGTTGAGAGTTTCATTGTTTATTTGTGAGTTGAGAGTTATTAAGCTCTTGTAAATCCTCGTTAGGTTTCGTCCGTTTGAGGATTTCTCCGTTTTGTATTTTCTCTCTATAGTGAATTTTATCGTTCGTGGTTTTTCTCCCGATTCTCGGGTTTCCACGTTAAATTTTGTGTTTCACCTTTGCCCGTTATTTATTACTTCTCTTATACTTCCAATTGTTCAAGATCCTAGATCGCTTCCGCAAATTCGCTCTATTTTTCCCTAATAAGTGGTATCAGAGCACTTTTTATTCCTAACAGCTCCCTTTCACTTCGCTGCCTCAATAGGACACAACATATTACATACTATGAATATATCAAGCTTAAACAGAAGATCAGCAAAGGAAAATCATCACTAATACTGCAGTAAGTTTTTGCTTATTTTAATACAGTACTATATTGCAAGCTTGCTCTAATTTGGCTGTTTATATGTATATAATATTAGCATTGTTGTGAACTGTATTTCTTGAATTTGGATCCTCTGCAGGTACTGCATGATGTTGTACGTCCTCTTGTATCAGGAGGAGATTTAGGTGCCTGTTTTGCCTAGTTTTTAGAATGATGCGTTTTTCCTTCATAAATCTTTTGTCCATTTTTCCTCCCTTATTCGTTTTTCTTGTTGTTACGAATTTGTATGAAATCAAAATGGGACTAGAAATAAAAACTCTAACATAGAAGGAGCTTCATTCTAATATTTCTAAGTCATTCTAGTTTCTTAAAATGAAGCTATTGAAGGAGGAGGACGGAAGTGAAGAAGGGAGTGGAGATCGAACAGAAACGATTAATAAAGGAGAAACTAATAAATTAAAAATGGAATGAAATTAGGCCAATTAAACGGCATTATAAAATTGTAATTAAGTTGCTTAATTAATTTTCCATTTATGTGCCCGGCTCTAACTAACACAGGAACCACAACACCTTTACAGTAACTGCAGAGGATCCAGACTCGTATTTCTTGAGACAAGAACGTACCCGCCTACTCGGATTGAACAATGGGAGATCAAATCGAGCGTGTGGCAGCTCCAATAAGAGATGAGCTTTTGATCGTTGCTTGCCCTTTCCGCTAATCGTTGCATTTATAAAGTCCACGACCATCTGTGTCAGGTAAATGAAAATGCTTATCGACCTATGCTTGTCTCAATTGGTCCTATCTACGCCGGATAGCCACAACTGCAAGCGATGCAAGACCAAAAGCCGAGGTACCTAAAAGCGTTCCTGCAACGAGGCAAAAGCAAACAAGAAGCCCGTGACTATTATGCTGACGAAATAAATAAGCCTTTCCAGCGACGACTTCATTAGAATGCTGTTGCTTGATGCTGCATTCATCATAGAGTTCTTTTATCCCTTTGCTGCGGTTGAAAGTGAAGGTGTAGAAGAAAAGCGAAATTTATCTTAGGAATAATTATCGCAGGATTTGTTCCTAGAAGAAAACCAAGTTCCATTTTTCATTTTCATTCTCGAGGAATTGTACGGCTACGGCCTAGCATGTGGCACGACACGACAAACTCCAACCATCACCTTTCCTTCATCCAAATTGTTTGCACATTTATCTCTGGTTAAACTCCAACCATCACCTTTCCTTCATCCAAATTGTTTGCACATTTATCTCTGGTTTTTTCGGATTTGAAAAGGAGACTGCTTATGAGAAGATTATGAACGCACCAACAACCATCAATTGCATCTCCTTGATTGCCTAAGCTAAGGATCTGCTACTTACCTTCCAACCCTCAGAAGAACTTAATTCACTCTCAAATTCATAAGCCTAAGAGCGCCTCCAAGCTAAGTTCAGCTGGAGTCAAGTTTAAGGCGAGCAAGAGTCGCAATTATCTTGATATAAGTTTTACTAAGGGGCCGGGGTGTTGGAGATTCCGAAATTTAGGGTTGAATATGGAACAGAAGTTCAGTATCGAAGCATCATGTTGCTTGAAAAATGTTCCGAATCGTACTTCAATGATTACGTTGTCTTTCTTGACGAATTGATTGACACTGGAAAATAGATATACAAATACTCGTTGATAATCATATAATGGAAAGTTGGCTTGGAAGCTATGAGGAGGCAACTAAGCAGGGTCGTTCCTGACCTTTATTAGGCCCTAGGGCGAAGTAAACAGAAGGGCCCCTATGTATGAGTTTTTTTAACTACAAATAATTAAATAAACAGAAGGGCCATTATGGTTTTTTTTCTTGTATGAAAATTTTAATTAACTAAGCTCTTCAACAGCTTGGTCAAGAATGTAATAGTGTATAAGAACTACTTTTACTACAGCGATGTGAGTGAAAATTTGAATAAATACGCTGACACTCGATGGAATCAATGGAAGGCTATCTTGAAGCAGGACTACTTTAACCACCCATGGTCGGTTATTATTTCTGTCATCTACACGGTGGTGCTTCTTATTCTTACTATAATACAGACTATCACTGGTTTTTCTTCCAAGAAGTAGCATATATATATATAACTACTTGAGCTACTGGCTTTAGAGGTCAGTTGAGTTTGGCCACCATGGATGAGCTGAGAGAAAAAGAAAGAGAGAAGAAGAGAGATTGACTATTGATCTGTGTAATGAATTCTGTACAGTGAGAAGCTTATAAGCAGAGTACAGCTCACAAACTAATAGAAGCAGTCCCTAACTAAGGCCAGCTAAGCAAGTAGTTACTCTCAACACTCCCCCTCAAGTTGGGAGGGATGTCACTCCCAACTTGAAGAGAAGTTTGTGATGCTGATCTACAGGGAGTATCTTGGTCAGGACGTCTGCAACTTGATGCTTGGTGTGAACATAGGAGGGGTTGACAACACCAGCTTTGATCTTATCCCTTATGAAGTGGCAGTCCACTTCAATATGCTTTGTTCGCTCATGGTACACTGGATTGGCAGCAATGTACAAAGCTGCCTGATTATCACACTTCAAGTCAGCTGGAGCAAGCTTTTGGAGGCCAAGATCCTTCAACAAGTTGACTAACCATGTCACTTCACACACTGTTAAGGCCATGGACCTGTATTCAGCTTCAGCACTTGATCTAGCGACAACTTGCTGCTTCTTTGATTTCCATGACACGGGAGACTTGCTAAGGAGAATGCAGTATCCAGTGGTAGACTTTCGAGAAATAGGGCATGAGGCCCAATCAGAGTCACAGAAAGCAGTTAAATGAGCTGCTGAACTGTGAGCCATGAGGATGCCTTGTCCAGGGGCATTCTTTAGGTATCGAAGAACATGCATGGCAGCCTTCATGTGAGCTTCTGTGGGTGCGTGCATAAACTGGCTAAGCAATTGGACAGAGTAGGAGATGTCTGGCCTTGTAATGGTAAGATAAATGAGCTTGCCAATGATTCTTCTGTAAGCTTCTGGATCAGTGAGCAGAGTACCAGTAAGTGTGAGCTTTTCATGCTGATCCAAAGGAAGCTTCACAGGCTGAAGGTCTGAAGCACCAACTTCTCGTAAAAGATCAAGTGTATACTTCTTCTGAGAGACAAAGATGCCTTGCTCACATCGAGCTATTTCAAGACCAAGGAAGTACCTCAACACCCCAAGGTCCTTCATATGAAACTGAGAACTGAGTAAACTTTTCACTTTCTGAATGTCTTTCAAGTCATTTCCAGTGACTAACATGTCATCTACATAGACTAGAATAGCTGTGAATGAGCTGCCATTTTCCCTTGTAAAGAGGGAGTAATCAGCCTTTGACTGACTGAATCCAAAACTGAGCAAAGCTAATGATAATTTGGCAAACCATTGCCTTGGTGCCTGTTTGAGGCCATATAGAGACTTCACTAGCCTACAAACCTTATTGGACTTAGGAATAGGCTCTCCCTCACACTGAATCCTACTGCCAGTGCCCTGATATCCTTGTGGAAGAGCCATGTAGACTTCTTCATGAAGATCCCCATGAAGGAATGCGTTTGTCACATCCATTTGACAAGTGTGCCATCCTTTCATTGCAGCCACTGCTAGAAGAGCTCTTACAGTTGTCATTTTAGCAACTGGTGCAAATGTTTCAGAATAGTCAATGCCCTTTTTCTGACCACATCCTTGTATAACCAATCTAGCCTTCTTTCTTTCAACCCTCCCATCAGAGTGAAACTTGGTTTTGTACAACCATTTACAGCCTATGGCTTTCTTGCGGGGAGGTAAGTCTGTGATCTCCCAGGTGCCATTCAGCTCTAGTGCATTCAACTCAACATTCATGGCATCACACCATGACTGATCCTTGACAGCTTGGTTAAAGGTGGTAGGATCAGAGGTAGCAGTAATGTTTTGAAGAAATTTGTCAAATTGAGGTTTCAAAGTTGTTTTGGTGACATTGCCAATAAATGGTGTGTGCATAACCGCTTCAGGACACTCCTCAGATAACAAGGGACTGGAAGAGACAAAGCCACTTATATACTCTTGCATCCAGGAAGGTTTCTTGGAAATCCTAGCTGACCTTCTAGGAGGGGGGATAGGAGAAACAGTAGGAGAATTATGAGGTGTAGCTACAGGGGACACAACATTTGTGTCATAAGAATTATGAGGAGTAGCAGTATTGTGATGTGGAGTCGTAGAAGTAGTAGAAGTGGAAGCAGTAGAAGACTCAGGTGTAACAGGATCCCATAGATAGGGTGAGAGACTGAACAAAGGGGCAGGAACAGGCTGCAAGACCTGAGAATTAGATGTTTGATGAAAAGGAAATATATGTTCTATAAACCTGACATCTCTAGAAACAAATGTCAGCTTGGTGATTAGGTTGAGCAACTTGTAGCCTTTTTGAGTTGAAGGGTAACCCAGGAAGACACATGGTACTCCCGTGGGACTGAATTTGTCTGTGTTTAGGTCCGGGTTTACTGCAAAAGCTAAGCAGCCAAAAACCTTGAGATGGTCATATGTTGGTGGTGTTTTGAAAAGCATTTCATAAGGAGTCTTGTTGTGTAAGACAGGTGTGGGTAACCTGCTAATGATGTGGGTTGCTGTAAGAACACAGTCACCCCAAAAAGACTTCGGGAGGTTAGCTTGCAGCCTAAGTGCCCTAGCAATGTCCAACACATGTCTGTGTTTTCTTTCAACTATCCCATTCTGTTGGGATCTCTTTACACATGTGGTCTGGTGAGCAATGCCAAGGGAAGAAAAAAGGTCTTGGCATGGGCCACTATCAAATTCTAAAGCATTATCAGACCTGATGGTCTTGATTTTGCATTGAAAATGGGTCTGCACAAAATTAATGAAGGATCTAAGGGTAGACTCAGCTTGAGATTTGAATTGAAGAAGAAAGGTCCAATGAGCTCTACTATGATCATCAACTATGTTTAAGAAATATCTGAATTTCTTATTGGTGACAACCCTGTAAGGGCCCCAAATGTCTATGTGGATAAGATCAAAGATATGAGCAGATTCAGAGTTGCTTTTGTGAAAAGGCAATTTAGTCATTTTAGACATAGGACAAGTAACACACACACTTTTATCAAGATTTTTGACATGAGATGAAATACAAGGAATGTATTGCAATTTGTTTGTAGGAGCATGGCCCAGCCTATGGTGCCATAAGCTATACAGAGAAGAAGCATTACACACAGTAGAAATATTAGCTAGAACAGAAAAACAAGTGATATCAGTAGACACAAAGTGAGCCATAGCAGCAGATTTATTATCCACAACATGAGCAGAAGCAAGACTGGGATGAACCTCAGCAAGAGGCTGATTGATAAGGTAGTATAAGCCATCCTTTTCTCTACCAATGCCCTTGAGACTCATGGAGTGAGAGTCCTGAATAATGCAGTAAGTAGGATAAAATGTCACACAATAGTTGTTGGTTTTAACAAGTTTAGGTATAGACAAAAGATTAAATTTAAATGAAGGCACACACATAGCTTCATGCAAAATCAGATCATTAGCAAGACTAATGCTACCAATGTGAGTTATAGGTGAGGTTTGGCCATTTGGAAGGGTTACAGTGGGTGAGTTAGGAGGTGAAGTGGTAGTAGTAAAGTATTTTAAAGTGGGTGTCATATGGTCTGTAGCTCCTGTGTCAAGGATCCAATCTGTTGTCCTAGAAGAAGCACAAGAGCAGAAAACATTACCTGCAAAAGTATCACCAAAATCATCCTCTGGCTCAGTGATTGTGACTCCTTTATTAGCCTGCTGAGATGGCCAATGTTTCAGCAGTTGCTCAAGTTGCTGATGTGTGAAAGAAACAGCTCCATCACCACTATTTCCTGAGGTAGAAGCTTCCACAAGAGCTGCTGAACCTCTCCCCCTTCCCTTGAAGCCACCTCTGCCAGCAGGATTTTGTATGTTCTGAGTGTTCTGAGGAGGACCTGGACTCCTTTTCTGAGGAAACTCCTTAGCCTTTGAATGCCAGCTAGGGTACCCTATCACTTGCCAACACCTATTCACTGTGTGTCCTTTCATACCACACTTATTACAGACATATTCATTCCCTTTCCTATTCCCTTCAGCACCTCTGTTGCTGTACAAAGCAGTAGACTCAATCTCAACTTTGTTGTTGTCCAAAACATCTCTCTGAGACTCTTCCTGTTGGAGCATAGCACAGGCAGTTTCTACTGAAGGTAAAGGCTGAATTAGCAGAATTTGACTCCTCTGAGGGTGATAGTGTTTGTCAAGTCCATTTAGAAACTGGAACAGCTTTTGTTCCTCTTGCTGTTTAGTCAAGGCACTCAAGAAAGCAGTAATCTCAGCATTTACAGTGCTAAACCTAGGCAATTCATTCGTAGCATCTAGCTCCTCCCATATACCTCTCATTTTGGTATAATGCTCACTGATAGTGGCTTTGTTCTGCTTCACTTCATATGGTGAGTATGTCGGAGAATCTTTGCCGTAATAATCAATGGTTGTTTTGAGATGCTCTTGGATTATCACTTCATAGAAGTTAGTTTAATTTTATTACTTTTGTTGGATATACTTGAAGGTGTTAGTCTGTAATATTATCATGTACTCCAGATAGCATGCTTGACAGCATGTCTTTCTATGATTTAAACAAAACTTTCTAATTATCTGAAAAAAAAAAAAAAAAAAAAAAAACTTGAGCTACTGGTTTTAGATTGTAGTATTAGTATTATCCTTCATGAATGCGTATTTAGTAACAACTTGTTTCTTAGTCACTTCAACATGCAATTGGGGAAGTCTCCTATTTGAGTTCTCAATGGCCTCTTCAACTTATTATTCTCTATGACATTCTGCACCTGTTTAAAGAAGAAATCATCGTATTTGAGTTGCTTGATATCAGAATACACATTGGTATATCAGAATCCGTAATTGGTGATCAACTATGAAAAGAAAACCTGGTAACTAATGACAAGACATCAGAAGCAAAAAATGGAGACTCCTCAGATCAGTTGATCTTACCAACTCGTGAAATGTTGTAGTCAGAACAGGGAAACGTCTGAGACAATGCGGATGGTGCTTCTGCAATGCCTTTGCTAAGAAATGCTAACTCATTGACTGGGAGATAAAACTGAGCAAAACAAAATTTACATCACAAAAAACAAGACAGCCTGCTGGAGAAGATGGGAACACTGATTTCAGGCCTATCGGACAAAAACACATGCATTAATACATATTGACGATGAGATGAGCCTTCAACCTCCTACCAGTAATTAGAGATGTATTACTTGCATTAATCTTGATTGTTCCAGAAACTCAAATACAGGAATAGTATTACTGCTAGAAACTCAAATCCAATATAAGACTGGAAAGCATAGAATCGAATAAAAGGTACAATCGTACAAAATCCAATATGAATAGGCAATTGGCATAATCTTTGGAGATGTGAACAAAATGCAAAATGGAAATGAGTTGATTCAGTTGAATTGCCTCTTGCATAAACTAGAATTTTACATCCATGATGATGATATGTTTCAAAGCACGGTCATCTCCCGCAAACCCAAAAAGTTCAATGGTGTTTAAAAAAAACCATTGTACAAAAGCTTATGTGCATAAAACCCTCCGATATTTTACCTCGAGCATATATCAGTAACTGCTATTAGTTCTACACCATTTATAACATTCAGCAGACATCTCAGTTCTCATATGGCATTAGGAATTTCTCAATGATTGTGAAAGAACCACATGCTTCTAAACCTTGTGATCTGGGATTGCTTCTTCAACTCCCAGCACAAATCAATAACTGTCACATAATATGATGTGAAAGAACTATCAAAGTCATACTTACAGCTTACAGGGTTTAAATATACACCATATAAATATTTGAAAGTAGTAAATCCAAAACCTTTTACAAGAATACAAGAAGGGTAAAAGTCATGCAAACTCTATGGAGAAGACAAGCATAATGTGAAAGGTATTAACATAGTACAAGAATACATTACTCAAAGGTGGAGTAAACCCAAATATTTATGAGAAAGATATTAGAGCAACTAAACAGAAGGGTAAAAAGATTGTAATTCTTCATTGCATGAATCAATAATATACAAAGCTCCCAAATTGTACTTTCATCATCAACTTCAGACAATATTTACCCAATTTTTATGAACTTTGAAGGGCACAACTACAGTAGTGACAAGTTCATAAAAAAGGAGATAAGTTTTCTAATTTAGTGATGACTATTAAGGTCAGTTTGACTTTGTGAAGTCAAAATTCACTAACTTGACCATTAATTTGTACTCCCTCCGTTTCTGAAAAATCTTTACGTCTTAACTTTACAAAGTCAAAGTTTTCAAACTTTGACCATTGATATATGAAAAAGTATAATGATTTTCAAAACAAAAATAATATTTTTGGATTCATCTTAAATAGTATTTTCAAAAAATCAAAATTTTATAAGTTTTCGAGT
>BSSO01006729.1:0-11659 GCA_030267885.1 Mesembryanthemum crystallinum | reverse complement strand
ATGCATTGATCATGTTTAGGTCACTTGCATATCATATAGGTTGCATATCGAAAAAAGAAAAAAAAACGAAAATCGAAAAAGCTAAAAATAGGGGAGAAAGGAACCTTTGATGATGAATTGATGATTGTTTGTGCGTGTCAAGCGCATGATGATAGGGTAAACCCCGTTGAGGAGGACAAAATGTTTGCAAAATGATTTTCTAAATGATCTTGGGTTTGCTTGCAAGTGTCTTGCCCGGGTTTGATCTTGATTAGGTCTTGACTTGAGTGTTAGATCCCCACATGAGTTGCACTTAGACATGTGTTCACTTCCCCCTTAGAATAGAGAGACTTAGAAGTTAGGCAAAAATTGACCCGGTGAGACTTTGAGCCTATTCGATCGATACATTGACTTCAGTCTTACTTGTTCTTTCATGTGTGATTTGACTCTCCAATGGTGAACCATCTTTAGAACTTGCCCAATTTCTTATCAAGACCGCCCTAAACTCACTCATGTTAGGATATAATAGAGGCATTCTTTCATTTTTGAGCTACATCGCGCCAAATGACCACCCTTATTCATGATTTACCCTTTTTGTGAACCCCCATTGAGCTTTGAGCCTTTTCATTTCAATTGAACCACATTACACGCCACACTTCCCAAACACTATCTCTCTACCCGAGTTAAGGCTAGTAGAGTGCGAGTTTGCTTTTCTTTCAATTGGAAAGTTTTTGGTTTTGTAAAGTTGTGACAAATGCTAAGCATGGAGGAATTATCTTGGTATTACATGCGAGGTTGGTTTTTTTTGTTGAAAAAAAGCAAAAACAAAAAAAAAAAAAGAAAGAGAAAAGAAAAGAAAAGAAAGAAGAAAAAAAAAGAATGAGAAAGAAGTCAATAAAAGTGAATAAAGGTATGGGGAGGTATAAGATTCAAAATCAATCATCTAATGTCTCCCTCCCCTCCTAAGTTGTTTTGAGGAATGAATACTCATGTGATAATATTTGGTTATGTGAATTGGAGTTTTGCAAGAGGAGTTCATTTTTAGCACCTTCTTGATCTTTGTGCAAGGATTTGAGATCGTGTTCCTAACTCCACTAGTCCTTTTTAGCTCATAGTCCACATTTCCAAATATTTTATCCTACCTTCACCCAAGCCTCATTACAACCCTTTGTCACACCCCGGTCTCGCTAATCCCGAATTTAGGAAAGCAGACTAACAAGTCCGAGGTGACGACCGCCACATCCAACCCGAAGGTCGAATGTNTAAATCGATGCTACCCTAAACACATGAGAGATGAGGGTTTCCACTTCCTAAAGGGAGGCCTAGATTCTAAGTAACTCATTTCTAGAGGGGAAGTTTCACTTTGACTAGGTGTGATTTGATTTGGGAAGTCTTGATTCTTGTCATGATCTTGGTTGTGTCAACTCACGGTCTTGCATGGTTGCTTGGTTCCAAAATCCTCTTACTTTCAAATGATTTTTGCTCATCCATAGGTGTCTTGATTTGTGTTTGCTTGACTCTTTACACTCGATTATCTATGAGAGGGCGATCTCCCCGCCAATGAGTCTTATTGTTTGTGTGTTTCATGGGTTGCTTGCTTGAGGACAAGCATCCTTTTCCACAACGGCTTGCTAAGGCCGCTTTAGAGAGGAAGTATGACAAGTTTTTAGAAGTTCTCAAGAAGCTCCAAGTCAACTTCCCATTCTTGGATGCTATTTCCGAGATGCCATCATATGCTATGTTATTGAAAGATCTCCTTTCCAACAAGAAGAACTGTGAGGAGCATGTAACTGTTGCCCTAACGGAGGAGTGTAGTGCAGTCATTCAAAACAAACACACTCCTAAATTAGGTGACCCTGGGAGTTTCCCCATTCCTTGTTCCATTGGAGATGTTACCATTGATCGATCTCTATGCGACCTTGGAGCAAGTGTGAGTCTCATGCCATTGTCTATTTGCAAGAGGCTCCAAATGGGGGAGTGCAAGCCAACTTCCATGTCTTTGCAATTGGGGGATCGCTCTATCAAATATCCATTGGGAATCGTCAAGGATGTGCCATTGAAAGTAGGTAAATTTTATATTCCTTGCGATTTTGTTGTGCTTGATATGTCAAAGGACTGTCACATCCCCATCATTTTGAGATGACCTTTCCTAGCTACGGTCGGTGCCGTTATTGATGTGAAGCATGGAAAGCTGGCCTTAAATGTAGGGGATGAGACGGCGGAGTTTAATTTGAATCATGCCTTGAAAACTCCATCCATAGAAGCATGCTTTAGGGTTGATGCTCTTAAACCAGATGATTTGCATGATTGTGAGTCTAGTGATCCCCTTGAGTCATGTCTTGTGGGGGACGAGGATTGTAATGTTTGTGTTGCATGCTGTGATGAGAAAAGAGCCTATTCTAGGCTTCTTGATGAGAGCCCCAAATTTCTGTCTAAAGAGGCTCATATTGATGTGTTAGAGTGTGACCCCTTGCCTAAAGAAGGGAAGAAAGACATACCTAAGGTGTAGCTTAAACTACTCCCATCTCACCTAAGGCATACCTTTCTCGATTAGTATGAGCAATACCCCGTTATCATCGATGCTAAACTAAATGACCAAGAAGTTGAGAAATTTCTAGTTCTTTTACGCCAATTCAAAGGTGTCATTGGTTATAGCATTGATGATATCAAGGGTATTCACCCTTCTATTTGTACTCACCGCATCTATCTTGAGTACAACCATAAACCCTCTATTGAACACCAAAAAAGACTTAATCCTAACATGAAAGAGGTAGTTAAAAAGAATGTGCTCAAACTTCTTGATGCGGGGATCATCTACCTTATCTCCGACAGTTAGTGGGTGAGTCCCGTTCAAGTGGTTCCTAAGAAGGGTGGTATGACCATTGTTAAGAATGATAAGGATGAGTTGATCCCCACTAGGATGGTCACTGGGTGGCGAATGTGCATTGATTATCGTAAGTTAAACAAGGCCACTCGGAAAGACCACTTCCCCTTCTCATTTATTGACCAGATCGATGTTGGAAAGATTGGTTAAGCATTCGTACATTTGCTATTTGGATGGATATTCAGGATTTTTCCAAATCCCTATCCACCCTGATGATCAAGAGAACACCACCTTCACCTGCCCTTATGGCACCTTTGCCTATCGTAGGATGCCATTTGATTTGTGCAATGCCCCTGCCACCTTCCAACGTTGCATGATGAGCATTTTTTCTGAATTTATTGAGGACATCATGGAAGTCTTTATGGATGATTTTTCTATTTGTGGATCCTCTTTTGACAATTGTTTGGCTAAGTTAGCCAAGGTCCTGAAAAGATGTAAAGAAGTGGATTTGGTTTTGAATTGGGAGAAGTGTTATTTTATGGTTCAAGAGGGCATAGTCCTTGGCCATTTGGTCTCAAACTGGGGCATCGAGGTTGACAAGGCAAAGATTGAGGTGATTGAGCGATTGCCACCCGCGACTAACGTCAAAGGTGTTAGGAGCTTCCTTGGTCATGCCGGCTTTTACTGCCGCTTTGTAAAGGATTTTTCTAAAATCGCCAAGCCCTTCAATCATCTCCTTGTTAAGGATGCCCCATTTTTGTTTACTGATGCTTGTCATGAGGCTTTTTGTAGGTTAAAAGAAGCCCTAATCTCTGCCCCTATCATATAGCCCCCGGATTGGAACCTCCATTTTGAGGTTATGTGCGATGCAAGCGATCATGCCATAGGGGCTGTTCTTGGGCAACGGAAAAGTTCCATGCTATTTATTATGCTAGCAAGACATTGGGTGAGACCCAACTCAATTATGCTACGACTGAGAAGGATCTCTTGGCTGTTGTCTTTGCCATAAAGAAGTTTCGACCCTAACTGGTTGGGTCAAAGGTGATAGTGCACACGGACCACTCAGCCCTCATATACTTATTGAGCAAGAAAGATGCCAAGACGAGGTTGATTCGTTGGATTCTCTTACTCCAAGAATTCGACCTTGAGATCAAGGACAAGAAAGAACCTTACGAAAGATCACGTCCAGCAGGTCCAAGAGCTTGAGTATGATGAAAGTTGGGCACAGGAGCTTCCCTCATCGGCCTTTCGTTGCAAAGGAGCTGTAATAAAGGCTGTGTGTTACAGTGTTTTGCTAGCATTTTTAGCTTTCCAACGAGGTCCCCTCCAACTTGTAGATAGCCCAAGTATATAAAGTCCAACAATTTCAAAAGAGCTTGTTCGTTCACTTGAGCAGATAAAGTAACTTTCTTTTTGGTCTTTTGACAATTATCAATAACTTGGCCTGCTAAAGGATCATCGGAACTGGTTGTTCTCACTTCATAAGAAGAACCTTCAGGTGGAAGCAAGGAAGGGCACCGAACTAAAAGAATAAAGATAAGTATGATGCTTTCCTGGCCATCGAGTAACCAGAGCTAATCGACATGCTTTCAACAACAAAGACATGCTTTCATGATTAGGAATTCTGGCCTGATGCATGCTTGAATTAAGTGCACATATGATGGACTTGACTATAGGTTCACTAGATAAACTTAACACTTTCAAGCATCCTTCCTTGTTGTTAGCCTGGTCAATTGAAATGCAAAAATGAAAAGTCATTCAAACATTTAAAATAATAGGACAGTTCCCTGATAAATCACATTTCTTACAATTAAACGCCGCGTCACTTTGAATGCCAAAATCCAAACTGAAGTAGGTTGTGATTTGCCCATGCATTGCACAATTGTTTGAAGAAGACCCACTGTTGTCTCCAGAAGCTTTTGGGCTCCACTACCACATAGAGCTGCCAATGGACATATCTTTCAACAAAGCAAGCAAGCCCATGAAACTCTTATCACTCCACCGATTACTTGCTTTTAAGTTGTATAGTTTCAAGACCACTGACAATCTTGTGAATTTTGCACAACCCGTACATAATGGTGTCAGGGCATTACTATTCAACCTCTCAAACATTTCAGGGCAATCCCGAAAATCCTCCTCAACAGCCCCAATCATCTCTTCAAACTGATCTGCCTCATATGTATTTATGTCTACATCCATTGATGCATATCTTGTGCTATTCCCCATATCGCTTGACTCACCTCTTTTCTCGCCATGTTTTGTCCAGCTTACATAGGATTGAACAATTCCATACACCTCTAAATGATCTTCCAATTCAGATGCATTAACAGTCTTCATAAAGACACAACGATAACAAGGGAAAATAATTTTATTAGGATCCTTTGCATGATCAACTGCAAAACTAAGAAACTCTTTTACCCCAACCGAATATTCATTCGTACCTTGAAAGCCATTAGACACCCATTTTCGATCCATAGTTCCAAAATCTAGCAAATCATTGATTGATACAAATCTCACAATTGTAACAAATCTCCAAACAAAACACATTCAAAAAAAAAATAAAAAATAATACCNCATAACCCCCAAAAAAATCGATCAAGACATACTTCACAGTTATAAAGAATTTCTAAACAAGTTACATTCAAATCAAAACATACTTCACAGTTACCAAACAACCAGTTAGTATACATACAATACACAAATAAGCTACAGTATGAGCTATTCACTCAAAAAAAAAAAAAAAATAGTATGGAGATTATACCTAAAGAGTTAAAACTCTATACATCTGATTTAATACCCACAAACACCAAATTAATTACAAATCATAAAAACGTGTGATGCCAAAACACCTACCACACTCAAGATAGCAAATCATGTCATGACCTACAGATGCCAAGATCAATACATCTAAACATTTACTATAAAAACTTCAACATAAATTAACTTCATTTGTCAGCTTGTGGTGATTTATCAATTCATCACTCGATTAAAGTCCATGCTCTTCTAGCCATGTGAATACCCATACTAAAACATGAAAACACCTCACAACTAAGAGAAAATATCAAGACAAATGTGCAAAATCTAGCTACTAGTTGAACCAATTTCTCTTTATCTCATCCTTTTGAAATACTTTGACTCTGTTTATGTATATTTATCCTTCCCTACTTAACACCTTCTAGCACTACTAGAACTAAAGCATTCATCACCCCACTGTATATCTTGATTCAGATGCTCTGCCTTTTTTTTTGTTTTTATGCAAATAACATTGAGAAGAAGTTTACAACTCAAATCTATATCCTGACATTTTGGATTCCAATACTCTGAAAAATTTGTATCTAACTGGACAGGGTAATTCCTTCAAATCCCCAATATTATGAACTGCAAAAGTTTTCATTAGTACTATATTAGGTCATGTGAAAGAATTATAAGGTGGATTTGAGTAGGTTGAGTCACAAACAACCTGCTAATTCTATTAATTTTGGCTCCCAAATAATATTCTGAAACTGTAAATTTTGCTATATCGTATTAGGCAAATGCTAATTTCCCACTCAAAAGAAAATCATTCCAATATCAATCAAACAAAACCCAAATTTCCAAAGTTTACAAGCAAAGACTAGCAACCACATATCTGAATGAGAAAAGAAATACTTGTAAAACCCTAGAGAGAGGATTACTTGTGATGATAAACCCTAAAATCGATAAAGGAAGAAGAATACGGAGATACCATTAGAAGAAGAGAAGAAATTACCTCAATAATAAGACGACGTTGCCGGAACCTCAATAAGCCAAGTAGCAGCGCACTGAAGATCTTGTGAAACTGGAGAAATTGGGGTGGAAACCAAGCGCAATTCAGGGCGGAGACTGAAAGTGAACTGAAATCGAGAGATTGAGAATGGAGTTTCTGGAGATTTAAAGCGAAGGAGATGGAGGTTGCCCACGCCAATGGAGTGTCTGGGCTGTACTGAGCGCGAAAGGAAGAGTGAGGAACTGAGGGGTTTTTCCCACGCGTATGGAGGAAGAGTAAAGAATGAGGGATTTAAGAAAAAGAAAAAAAAAAAGCTATTGTAACGGTGGACAATGGAAATGTTACCGTAGCCTTCATCTTTAACGCAAACCCATTGAGCCGTTATAATTATGAGCCCTTTAATAACGGTGCACTTTATAACCGCTACAAATATGTTTTCATTTTAAAATAAAAATATAAATAAAGCCTATTATAACAGTAGTGAACGGAACCGTTATTAATATAGTGTTATAGTAGCCAATATCTGGTGTAGTGCGGGCTTTACATTGTGAAGAGTACAGTGGCAACATGTATAATCACACCACATATAATTTCCCAAACTACAGTGTCACCATGTAGAATTTCCCTTCAAATTAATAAGGTTGGGGAGAAAAAAAAATTGTAAAAGGCTTTAAGATCCAATCCAAAAATCATTTATTCTCCATGAATCCAAATAGGCCCGAAAAAGTTCATGAGCGTCCAAGACCCACGACCTGGCACGACCTGAACCACGGCCAGCCGAATAGCGACCGTTAGCCCAGTCGTCTAGAATTATATCTCTGGTTTAAATGTGCGACTATAGTTTTTCGAAAGTAAACGACATTATGATCAAGACTAGTTAAGCTTTGGCTTACTAGCCCCACGCAAATTTTGCAAAATTCGATCATTTACTATGATTTTCAGGCGTTTTAATATTTGTTTCATCCCAACCCTTTTTCTTCCTCTATTCTAAAATAAAAGAGTCCAAGTCCCACTTATTTTTCTATATTTTAGGTCAATTTAATGATCTTTCAATTTAACCTTTTTGTGCAAGTTAAGGATTTCTTAAATACAAAACCTATGAAATAAGAAAAGTTAGTTGAGTGAATTAAGGAATCCTAGAATCCTAACCCAATTCAAGTTGTTAACAATTTTCGTAATATCGAATTAAAATTACTAGCATGCTCAAACAAAATTCATCTGATGAAATATTAATCAATAAAATTTAATCCAATTGAATTTAAATCTTAAACATGCAATTTATTCAATCCCATTGAATAAAAAACATAACATGCATAAAAGACATGAACTTTATATTTAATCATTCAATATTTAAACAGATCATATGAGCATGTGTATTGGGCTCTGATACCACTACTAGTGATATATGACACGATCTAATCGCCGGAAACATCATATAACCAAGATCATACAAATGAGATAATATGAATCATAAAGATTATACCTTTGAAGCGTGTTTCTTTTGATAGCCTTCCTTGAACACTTGTGGATAGTATTAGGAATTCAAATGTAGCCCCTCTAATGTAAAGTCCACCCGTCAAGGATTGATCACCGACTATTGATTGCTAGATCACTAATTGGCTTCCATGAGGACTTATGGAGAGAGAGGAGGGCAAGGGAAGTTTTAGTAGGATAAATCAATACAGTTGATGAGTGTCTTAATAAACCAATCCTAGGTTGTTTGACAATTACCCAAAGTCTTTTAGAGACTTAAGAACTTATGGAAACATTCCATAACTTAATCACATGACCTCTCCCACGTCTGTTCGTATATATCAAATGGGCCCAGCCCATTAATACAACCCATGGTCAAATACTTGACTTATGTTTGATTCATTAGGTTCATATGCAAATTAGTTCTGGTCCAATTAGCCAACTAGATCGATAATCAATGGCGGTTTCTAGCTAAACATATTGATTACTAATTCTTATGAATTTACTGTCTCAAATATATAAATATATTTATAATCCCAATTAATTACTACTTGACTGATAGGACATAAATCCTTTAACCCTTGTAATTTGTCCCCCTATTCCAAGTGCCCTCTTAATAGAAATAGATGAAAAATGTAAAATAACATAAAGGACATTATATTTGGTAAAACATTCCATTAAAATATAAACCCAAAAATTGGTTAATTTTAATTTCGTACATGGCCACAAAGTCGAGTGCCACAATTACCACTACTGCAATCTTCAATACACATACTAAAAAGGAGTCTTTATTTATATACATCATTGAACTTCCTACTCCCCTCGAAAAAGCGAGACAGGGAGATGATGCAATGTGCTCAACAAACATACAATGAGAATTTTCATTCCCACATGCAAATCTTATTTATATACATTAGGAAACAAAGGAGAGTTAACCCTCTCTTGTAAGCAAAAAATTAAGTTGCAAGACACTTAATAACACCACACCATGCACCCATTACTACATATCCAGCGCCACAATTACTATCACAGAAATCACAGTTAGACACGCCACTCTTTATTCCAATGCTATCATCACCATCAGCACCACTGCAATTTTTATTGAAAGCTTCTCTCTTTATCCCACAGCTAAAATGACAATCACCAGCACCATAATCACCGCTAGATACTCCATGCTTTATTCCATGAACTTCATCAAGATGTCGATTACGATCAGCAACTGCTAGAAATTCCAACTGTTTTTTGGAAAGATCTACACTAAATGTTGCCTTTTGGGCTTCTGCCCACTCCATGTCTTGGTCCTTTTCCATGGTTTCACCTGTAAAGAGCGAGCTCCATTAGGTTTATAGCCTTATAAAGCTTCAACAAAGAACGATATTCATACCACGTTTGTTCAAAAATTAAAAGTTCTATATTGATCACCAGGTTGATATATATGGAGATCTAGCTAAACTGAACCAAATTACAAGCTGTCACAACATATATCAGTGAAGTAATTTCTCCATACAAGGTTCGCTCACTAATAACAACGTAATAATTTATCAGTAACTAACTGGAAGATCAAAGCAGAATAGTTGTTTTTTGTTGGGATTTTACTATTTAATAAGATAAGATCTAGATATGGAAAACAAGTTGGTTAGGTTAGGTAGGCATTCGATATTTTCAGCCAGCTCATCTACAGTAACTGATTGAGTCATTTCGGTTTGGGTTGAAAACTGCTAGTTCATGACCCAAAGTGTTTGGATACAATTTGAGCCAACAGGTTGATTAGAGCATTAATTTATTCTTTATATTATAATAGCTTAAATTTTTCTACATCTTATTTTAAAAGTTATTTTTTTAATATAAATATTAAACTTATTATCAATATGACACTTGATCAAATTAATTGTATAACGATTAGAAAAACTTTCGTACTGAAGAGATATGGAAAACAATATATCTCAAAATTGAGTTATAGAAAGTGAAAAAGTAATGGTGACATTTTTAATTATTTATTCTTCTTTCCAATGCCTACAAGTCTAATCAGAGCAAGTTTGAGTTTAACCCACTATTAAATAGGTTATTCGGGTTTGGCTAGTGCGATAAATAAGATTCAATTTTGGAAATGACGAATCTAATGGATAATAGTATAAATTGTTAGAGCTACTCTTTCAAATTACACAAGACTATAAGAGGTGTTGGTCTCATTGATGAATTTATTCGTGAAATACCTAAGGATGATGCATTAATAGGTAAAGTTTGCCCACGCCCAAAAAGGATCGGAACTTCCTCTTTGGCAACATAATAAAAAAAAAAAAAACAAAAAAGTTATTGTTTCAAATTAATATATTAAAAGAGGAAAACTAAAATTCCGTGGCCTTATAAGCTTTATAAAATCATCACAGAATGATCATTCATTCATTCAACAAATCATTTCAGCTACGCACGCGTGAGAATTATTGTGCATGCACTGAATACAAAAAAATACATACAGAAGAAGAAAATGCTTATAGATTCCCCCCTCTTTCTGCTCTCTACCTCTTTCTCCGCTGTGAAGCTTCTTTTTAGCAATGTTTTGTTGTTGGCAAGAAATACCAGCAAATTGCCTCGTTATTTTATACTATAATCTTTGGTGCTTTTGAACGGTGTTTTTGTTTTAATTGGTTTCAGGTTTTCTTATTTTCCCCCTAATTCTTTAGCAAATTGCCTCGTTATTTTCTTATTCTCTTTTAGATATATACACTGCACTTTCCTCAATGAATGAACAAGGAAAACAAGTGAGTGCTTTAGTATTAAAGGTGGTTTAATTTGTTCAACTGAATTTGTCAATTTTCATTTCTATCTCTTCATACATTGAAAAAGAAAAGTGTTTGATATATATAGCTCCATGGCTCACGTTGTTGTGATTAAAAAAAGCCCCTGCTAGTAAATATTCAAAGTGGAATTAAAAATACTTTGAGCATAATGACTAATCTTAATATCTATCTATTATCTATTGTCTATAATATATTATTAAAACAAATGCAAGGCACAGCCACGTGTCACATTCTCATTAAATTTTTTTCCATTCAAAACTACATCTTATCTATAAAAAAAAAAAAAAAAAAATGGGAAATTCTACGTGGTGCCACTGTGGTTTGGGAAATTATACATGGTGTAATTTTTCTTTTTCAATTCTATATGGTGCCATTGTACTCTTGACAATGTCTTTCCCGTGACCATCCGTTATGTTTTCCATCAATTTCATTACCTACTCTCCTTTTACCCATTTAACTTAAGGTAATATCTCCCTCCTCCTTATAAAACTCACGACCCTCACCGGCATAGATGAGTGAAAACTTAACATTAATCAGGTTGAATGAACTGAAAAATGTTATGTAAATGATTAGAGTTAATCAGGTTTGACAATTAAATAGGGGGTGTGAATGAATTGCGTTTCATGTTGTACAAACACGTTTCATTAATGGCATTATAGTCATTTCACATAAATGACTGAAAACTTAATGTTCTCATATTTTTGGGTCACAGGACAAACATTGTCAAGAGTACAATGGCACCATGTAGAATCGAAAAAAATAAATTATACCATGTAGAATTTCCTAAACCACAATGGCACCATGTAGAATTTCCCAAAAAAAATACATAAAAAGAAGATT
>BSSO01006728.1:0-11659 GCA_030267885.1 Mesembryanthemum crystallinum | reverse complement strand
TTGCACATGGGTTTGGGGTGGGTAGTTTGGTCAATTTCCACAAAAACAATACCCAAAAATAGAAATGTTAAGTTTATTATGCGACGGACCAAATAGGAAAATGTTAAGTTTATTTTGTGACGGAGGGAGTATTAAAGATCCAAAAAGGCGGCCACTATTGATATGACATATGAGTTCATGTTGATTGTATTTGTGGGATGCCAATTCTCAGAGGGTCTGACAAACAGGTTTGGTCCCGCCTGTCTCTCTATCTTCTGTTGTTGTCATAGTCTGTATATCATTGTGTTACTGTAAATTATTTTTACTGTTGCTGCCCATGTCACCTTTACCAAGCAAGTAGCAACAATGAGTAACCTGGAATTTTATAGTTTCCAAACCTAATAATATTTGTAGGACTTCTTTCTTTTTTGGTGCAGAGAAAGTGTAAAAGGCTGAATTTTGATGTACATGGGTAATTATTGTAAGAGCGTGTGTATTTCGACTTGTCAATTCTACATTCAGTTCAATTCATCTCAGCATGTTTTAGTTGAAATGAACACACCGTAAATTTAGTATCTTGATATCAATATTTACTATGGAAGTTTGTTTTGTAATCGGTGGATTGGTACTTTATAGTACAAGGTGTTAAATAATTGGATATCTACAAACAAACTTCTCAATAGAAGAATTGAACAAACAACCACTTCTTGTTTCCCCCTTTGTTGCATAGATATGAGAAGATGAATCACAAGTCACAACATACATGAAGATGTGATGAACATCCATTATGAACTGAATCCTATAATAAGAAGCCAGTCTCAAGTTCGAAATTCACTAACAATACTTTTGATTTTTTTCCCCATCAATTTTTCATTTCTAATTAGCCACTACTAAAAGTGTGGTTAACAAATTACTTGCCACATAAACCATCGCGATTCGTGGCTATGAAAAATAACCACACATTATTTCATGGCTTGAATTTGACGTGCTACTATTACAAGTGTGGCTATATTTCTAACTAAGCCTTTTTCTCGTGGCAAAACCATTTTGTCACGATCTTATAGGACACGACAGGTCATGGAAAAAAATATCCCTTGGCGAATTACTTTTGCCACGGAAATTTCATATATTAGCCACAAAAATTCTAGTGGTGCAAATGATCATTTGTTGTTGCAATTAAAATTTCTTCCGGAGCAATATCTTCTTCAATAATCCTTCTCTCAACTTGTCTTATGTCATTCTAAGAGATTTTTTAGAGAAGAATTTTGCTCCATTCTTTAGAAAGCTTTGAAGTTAGTGGAGAAGGCGTTAACACTGACCCGCTATTGAACCTTAGAAGGGAAACTTCTACTAATTTAGACTATAAAATGACACAGCTCCTCGTTATAAATTTGTTGCATAAACAAATAAGCAAATTTCGTTTTCATATATCTAACAAGTTTTCTTCGATCTCTAATACAACTAATGCCGATCCTTTGAAAATCTAAGGACCAAGAACAAGACTTGTCCCAACTATGACATTAAGACTTGTACAAGGCATTCAACAACCTACCATCAATAGCGACCTTCCTACATATGAACATGTCTTTAATTACTGCTCTTTAAATGGCTTGTTCAAAACCAACTTATCCTAAAACTTATCCTTATCCATTCCAAACGAACATAGTACGAACTAACATCAACACCGAACTTTCCTCGTCTTCATTTGTAACTAACATCAAATTGCCATAGCTTGTTGTCTATAAAGACTGGACAAATTCAAGGCTAATTTTTAGAAAGAACTCCATAACTTCTCACTTGGGTAACTGTTAACCAACAACACATATTGTATTCAATACAGTCACTTCACGTCACCTATTGTGGACAAAAGTTGTAGAGATAAAAACAAAAACAGGTCCTATCAATCTTAGTAAAAGTTAGTTTACCGCGTTTTTTTTTTTTTAAAAAAAAAAAGCTTAATTGCTGATTAGGTACGGTTATAACTATATGTAGATGGTAGTTGGTAAACTAGATAAGGTAGACTAGTCCTCAAAGGTTATCATCTCCTATGAGTAAGGTGACACTTTAGTTTGACAACAACAGAAAAATGAGACCAAAGCGTAGTAGTTGAAAAGGCATTTGCTTATAAGTAATAAGCATTTCTTTCTCAAACATGTATTTCCTTTTTAGGAATTATGTTTTTCATATTGTATATATATCATCGTATGCTCTCCTACCTCAAGCAATAATATAGGAAGGCTAATAATGTAGCAGATTGGTTGCTCAATTTCGGAATTAGGACGAGCAATATCCAAGCTTTTTACTTTTTTTTTTTTTTCTTGAGGGTAAATCTAAATTTATAATAACCCCTATCAAAGCTTTCTATTTTAAGATTTCATAAAATTGAGGAGACCATATATGGATCCTATTTAATTTGTTTTGTTGTCTATTGTCAATACTTCATCACTCCTCTAGCACCCTAAAAAAAAATAAAAAAAATGTGTGAAGCCCATTTTACCCCAAAAAAAAAAGGGAGAGAAAAAGTTCATCCTCCCTGAAATCATAGTATATGCACAATTTTGAATCATCATTGGACTTGCAGGTGCTGTATCATTTATATCTGTGGCCCAAAGAGATCTTGTTTAAAACTCACAAGCCGGCCTGCTTCCATGGACCATTTGCATGATGATTGATATCATGTGTGTGTAATTGTGTATGCTAATGAGGAAACATGTTTGGTCCAAATTTTGAAACATACATACTTCTTACCTTGGACATACCTTCTCTTCATCGACTTCAAAGTGGGGAAAAGAATATTAAAGTAAAGTGTGGACGAATGTCGCACATTGAACGAGTTAAGGGAGAAATATTAACATATATATAGATCAGGTGTGCTACTCTTATTGTCAATTAGTTTCAGAATGGAGCATTACTTGACTTCAACTAAGTAAACAATAAACTCTTAATTGAACAATTGTACTTAGGAAGCGATGCCAACACTGATTTGGTTTCTCATCGTCATCCCACAATATCCAAGTTGACCAACAAAACAAAATTCTGCTACAAAAATTCCCATGAAAGAATACTAATCACGTCCCACTATTGTCAGTCTGTCATCCATGTATATGGGTCATAATACTGATCATACCATTCCTAACGACCTATATTATGTGGTCTGAAATAATTCAATGACCAATATTTTTTCATTTCTTGTGTACTCACTCTTCATACTTTATTCTCTTTAATATTCCGACCCTCCACCACCCTTCTACATATTAGGTTTGTGACGACATTACATAACTTTCTATATTAAAATAATAAAATGGTCAAATTTTATAACCAAACTAAATTTTAGAGGGAGTAAGAGAGTACTAGATTTCCACTCTCCACACTCCACACTCCACACTCTCACACTCCACTCTTCTCTCCATTCCTTCCCCCAAACGGAAAGGTACCTTGCCAAAGTGGAGAACCAAAGTACTAATTAATCTCCTAACCTATGGCTATTAATCAATGTTTGATCTACCATAAGCTAAATTATTTAATATTTAGTCGACCAAAACAAGACAAAATTGCCCTCAACTGACATATTAGTAATTAACCAACGGCAACAAGGTAGGTTAGATTAGCACCCAAAAATCTAAACTAAAAAAAAAAACAAGGTAGGTTAGATAGTGCAATTACGCACTTTGCCATTGTCTCGTCCCCCATCAACGACAAAAATAAATAATAATAATAATAATAATAATAATAATAATAATAATAATAATAATATGGGTATATGATTTTATGTGGTGAAACATTGAAAGCAACACTAGGCCCAGCCCACCACCAAGTTGGGCCCACATTTGCGTATGGTGGGCTGACTCGTGGACCTGTCTAACGGCCTAAATTTGAAAACGAAAGATGAAAAAACCACGTAGATATTCAACCTTTCCAGATCATCCGTCACATAACAGGACAACAAATATTTCAATTTTACATTTCTCTTCCCATATGAGGTGTTCCCCAACATACATATATATACATATACATATACATAACCTCTCCATTAACATTCTCTTAACTCGTAAGCTAGCTAGCCATTTTCATTTTCTCTTCCTTTTTTGTCACACTAAAAGCCACCCATCAACTAACTTACTTTCTCCTTTTAATTTTGCTTAGCTTAAGGTGGGTCCCACTTTCGAGGTGGTTCTCCAATCCCATAATAATATTTCCCCATCCCCCAAGCTTTGCTTTGTGTTTTTCTGACTAAAAGGAAGGTAAAGGTATTGGTATTGTCTTGTTCTTTTGACTCCTATTTTGATTTTGGTCTTCTTCTTTTTGTTAGAGTATTTTATTATAACCTTTTTTTTAATCATGATGCTGAATCCGTTACAAGGGATGTTCGTTACGGATGTTTAAAGTGTTAGGTAAGATCGATTGCTTCTAAAATCTGATCTCTTGATAACTTTTTAAATTTTGTTCATATTTATTAGTACTACTTTTATGTGATCTAACATAGTCACCAAAAAAACGGTTCATCATAGATGTTTAAAGTGTTCATGCATGACAATCATGCGTTTAGTTTTTTTAGTCATAAACTTGTTTATGTGTTCATTTCAAACGTACTACTTCTACTCCACTTCATCTTTCATGCATTGTTGATGAGTGTAGTCTTGGCACTTGAAATTTCTTACCAACTTTTACATAATTACATATGACAACATGCATAAACTTGTGATCTATCCATAAATAATGTGAATGAAAATTGGGAGTACTACACTTCACAAATAAGCCAAATAGCCATTATGTTATCATTCTATAACGCTTGCTGCTAGCACTTGGACTTGAAAGCTAAGAAAGCTACAAGTGCCTTTTAATGTGGAGATATTCTTACAAAGATAGAGAAAGAAGTCTATTCGAAATGTACTCATCTACTTACCTGGAAGGAGTGTCTATCAACAAGGACTAGCATCAGCTCCCTAAAACGACTGAAATGGGACTATATGATGATAACCCGGAGATATAATTGTTAGGAATTTGGGGTATGTATAAGAAATTGAATCAATTACAAATCAAAGTAAGAATAAAGAACACCGATGATTTGATGTGGAGGTTGAATCTTCCATCTCTCTTTATTGTATTGCTCAAACCAATAAATACAATAATCTTCCCTACCAATGTGTTTCCGTGCCTCTACACTTAAGCACTCTAACCCTTATTAGCATAAGCTATTACACACAATGGATTTTCCCACACACTACTAGCACCCCTAATGCTCCTTAAATAGGACATAAAGTATAGGTTAAAAAAATAGTTCAAAGGGATTTACTATCTAAGATTATTGTAGAATTAGACTTTGTTCTTTTCAACTTATTTTTGTTAACAAAATTCAACAAAAATCAGTAAAAATGAGCAAAGTCGTTCTCTACCGATTCTAACGATCAACAAAAATCAGTAAAATCAACAAAATTCAACAAAATTCAACAATCAACAATAAATATCAACAAAAAACACATGAAGAGAACATAGCCTTAACCTTAGCGATAAACTACAATAATGCATGGTGGAGTTACAAGAGTATTAAACGATAATAATCAATGCTAAGAGAATCACATGGTAGCTTTACATCAGAAGGCATTGGCGTGCTAAATATGGCATAGCCGTGTCAAGTTTCCAGCAAATGTGAGCTTGACTAACATTGCTGGAATTGCACTTACACTGTCTCGCCAAATAATGTACGACCATGCAACTTTCTTTCAACACTCTACTATACCCTTCCTACATTAGCTTGACTCTAACAGTAACCAATTGACCAGCCCTGTGGCTGACGACAGGAAAGGCTATGAGATACAGCGGAAGGTTGTCTGCACAATTTCATCTTATATTGCAAGTACGAAATAACTAAATTATCTAGTGTGATTTCCATAAGTTTAGAGTGTGTTATTTCTTCTGGAATTGGATGGATATTGAGTGCTTGTTTGGTTGCATTGGCAAAACATGGGAAATAGAACTTACTAGGAAGTGCAATATGCCTGAGTTGTTTGTTTGACACAAAAATTGAAAAATGGGGGAAGTAGGACTTCCTAGGAACTTCCACTTCCCACAAAATGGAGGAAGTGGCTTACCTACTCCCCCCTAGGTAAGTAGGAGTTCCTATGGGAAGTCACTTCCCTTATTCACAACCAAACAACTTTTACAACTTGATAGAGGAAGTGAATTCATGTGAATTAGAAAATCATAGAAAGTTCCACTTCCTATATTAACCAAACAAGCACTGAGTTTGTTGTTTGTTGCTTGAGTTTGTTGAAATCCAACAAAAATAACAGCAACCAAACAACGAATATAAATTTAAAACCCATCTACGTCAACCTTTGCCATGAGCTTGCGTATAACAATATAACAATATGTAATTATCACTATATACAACTAATTTAATACCATATTAATGATAGCGCTTGGACTTGAAAGAAATTTACAAGTACCTTTCATTGTTGAGATATTATTACACATATAGAGAAAGAAGTCTATGAAATACTCTTATCCGATTACACGGAAGGAGTCTATTCAACAAGAATTAATAGCTTTCTAAAACGATTGAAATGTGACAATGATGATCATAACCCGAAGTAACCAATTGACCAGACTTGTGGTGGCGACATGTAAGGCTTTGAAATGTAACGGCAGGTCATCTATTAAGTTCCATCTCGTGTTCCTTGGGTAAGAAATAACCAGGTTATCAGTAAAAATAACATCTGCAAAATTTAAGATGCGTTCCTTTCGTCTGAAATTCGAGATACAGAATTTGGAATTGGTTAGATAATAAGTTTACTGTAAGTTGCGGGAGTTTACCGATATCCGACAACCAACAACATGAATTTAAAAACCGTCTACATCAACCTTTATTTAAACACCACTTGAAAATAAACCCTTCTTTTAAAAGAGAAAAGCCATACTGCCTATCAATTCAATGAAAGAGATGTAACCCCATAAGCAAAAACCATCAACGATTTTTCGTATTTTCCCCCAACTTTATGCATTTTGTCACAGAATCACCATCACCAAACTCTCCAATAGATCTCCCTACCCCACCATCGACGTGGCCTTAACCCCACATTCCCATACCCCCCCAAAACCTCAATTATATATGTACGCCAAACAACCTCACATGCTACACAATATCCACCTAAAACTCTCTCAAAACACACTCTCAAAACACACTCCCCTGACCCCTTTCTCTCCCCCAAAATGTCACTACTAATCCCCAACACGGCCGTGCTCCACCACAATCGCCGCCTCTTGAACCACCTCTCGCAACTCAGCACGGCCGAGAACTCCCACTTGCTCCACTGGCATTACACCGAATTCGACGACCACAACTTCCAAATCCACGGCCAAACACTTTTCTACCTCTTCATCCTCTTCTCCATCATCCTCCTAGTCACTCTCCTCCTCCTCTACGCGCGTTGGTACTTCCGTTTCCGCCACCTCCACCACTCCGCCGCCTCCGCCTACGCGCACTCCCACGCGCCGCCTCAATCGGAGGCGCGTGGCGCGTGCAAGGGCCTCGACCCGGCGGCGATTCAGGCCATGCCGATCATCCTCCACCAGGAGTCGCCGGTGGAGAGAGAAGATGAGATGGAGTGTTGTATTTGCTTGGGGGTGTTTGAGGATGGTGATAAGGTCAAGGTTTTGCCCGAGTGCAGGCACCGATTCCACTCGGATTGTGTGGATCGGTGGTTGCTGGCTCAGTCGAGTTGCCCGCTCTGTAGAATCTCTCTCCGAGTCGACCCGCCCTGTGACTCGGTTCTTGTTGNTTTAGGGGTTAATTCCCCCCACCCCTTTTTTTGTGGGTAGGCATCACAGGAGAAATTTGAATCTAGCCCAGATCAGAAATCGTGATACTGTGGCTGTTGGTGTTTTTTCTCCATTTTTTTTTTTTTTTTGAATTTTGGCTAAATTAGTCATTATTTTTTTGTTATTTTTTTTTTTTCATCTCCTTGTAAAATTTGAATAATTGATGGAGCTGGGTGAAAGTGATCTGGTCATGTATTTATTGAGAACCAGACAAATCTGCAGCCTCCTTAATTTAGCTTAATCTGTACTAACCCTAGCTTGGGGTTCTCTATTAATTGAGTAATTAAAGTGCTGCTACTGTTACTATAATGATTCTCTTATGTACTGTGATTTTGTTGTGGATATATGTGCTATAAACATGAGGAAGTCACGGAGAAATGTTTCAACCAAATTGGTTAAATATTGATATGACTTTTAGGTAAATTGGTTAAAAAGTTGATTGATTCACCAAAGATTGTTATGTGAAATGTTTCACCCAAATTGCATTGATGATTCCTTTACTAAGTTCTTTTCCTAAAATGCGCACCTAAAAGGTAGCTAGTGCAATAATAAACAAATTAACACCTGCTTTAGGGACGGCGTGTTCATTTCAATTAAAATATTTGGAACCAAATCGAGCTGAATTGAGGCAATTGAACTGAATTAAATGTTGAATTGGAAGGTGAAATAAACACACACTGTATCAATGGTGAAATACCCCATATTGTATATTAGGAGATACTCTTTATAGCTACACAACAGAAGAAAGTAATTTCGTCTCTGAAAGTAAAATTGATAATCACCTATTATTTGTTCCCTCACCATTAGAATTGATAATTGTCCTCATTTCAAAAAGAAAATTGATAATTGTCAATCATTTCAAAAAGAAAAGAAGAATAGATAATCACTAAGTTCAATGACACAATGATTGGGGGAATAGAATGTCTTCTTTTGTGATCAACAAGTAAAGCAATTTGATGAGAATATCTTTATATAATACTCCCTCCTTCCATTTCAAATGTTTACAAACCTATAAAAATTTTGTCCACTTCAAATATTTATAAACCAAAATTTACCCTCATCCATCTCCATAATACCCCTCCACTATCAATAAAAAATTCACCAATCAATCAACTTTTTAAAAAAACTGATTTTTTTAATACCTCTTCTTTCTCTCTCTCTATCCACTATCAACCTCTTTTTTAATTATTTTATTCCAAAATCACTCTCTCTTACATTAGATAATTGTTATTTTACTAAGGATATTTTTGGAAAAAATACCCCTTCTTCTTTCTTCTTAATTACTGTGCCCGAATGGTTTGTAAACGTTTGAGTTGGACAGAGGGAGTAATCATCTTTAATTAATAATTTTGTAATCGCAAGACTGAATGAATTAGATAATACTCTATCCATCCTAAAATAATTGTCGTTTTGACTATTTTTTTTTTTTGTCTCAAAATATTATCGCTGAATAATTCCAATACAACATTTATTGATTATTTTCCTATTGTATCCTTGTGGTTTATTACTAATTTCACTTTTCAATACGCATAGTTTTAATTAATGCAAGGGTACAGGAGTCATATTGTTTTAACTATCTCTAAAATTCATTATCTCCCTAATATGTGCACATCAACCTTCAATGACGGTATTTCTTAAAAAAAAAAAAAAAAAAAAAACGTCACTAGCATACCAAAGAATTCTTTGATCTTTTTGAGAAGTAGCGCGATGCGCGGAGTGAAAATAAAGAAAAGGTAAAGACTAAAGAAGGTGGTATAGTCGATAGTGCATAGACAATAGCCTATCAGTGCTCAAAGTTGAGTTTGTCACTGCTGGCTTCCATTATAATTAAGAAAAATGGCTGCTAGTGCTTGTGAATTGTGAATTGTGAATTGTGAATTGTGATGATGCTTGCCTTTCGGGGACACAACATTTTTGCATTCCTCGATTTTCAGCTTTTTGGAAGTTGAAACTGTTAGCTAGTGCTCATATAACTAACATTCTAGACTAGTATCAAAGCTCCAATTCAAAATTATTGTTGCAACTCTGCAACCAATAATGCAACATACTTATTCTTTGAGATCGATTTGTTCATTTTCTTATATGTAATTTAAAGTGCAAGTTTTATTATATGTAGAAGAATGGTTGCTTAAAATAACAGCTATAGGAACAAATCTCCTAGACATGTAGGAATAAACAGACATATCAATCATACTTGATACAATGAATGACAAAATTATAAAACACTCATAAAAGCAAAGTTTCCAAAAGCAACTAGATACAGAGCCTAAAACAACTACAAGACATAAAACTCGAAGTAGACCATTAGTAGGGCTATGCCTCATGCACCTACCCACTCAAGCCCAAGAAAAATACTATAGGTTTGTGTTGATGGGGAATTATAGCTTAAATATAATAGGTGATCCATACATAAAGTACATATGTTTAAGAATACCAACAATGAAATAAAAGACACGCACATGAGATTTAATGTGGAAAACTCGAGAATTGGAAATGAACCACGGGGTCGATCACATGGCCCAAAAGAATAAAATCGACTAATACATGAGTTGTCAAGGTTATATAGTTACAAGCACTACAAGTTTTCAAGCCTTCCACAAGTTGAGCTACGCTATTTCTAACTCACTCACTGAATTTTACGTGAAAATGGTGAATGTCATCCCCATGTTGTCTATTTTAAGCCTCAAGAACATTTCATTGCGTTATATAGAGCACCCTACATGACTACATATCTTTTAGCACACTCTAATAATGCAACTATGAGAACTCTTTATTATTTATAAAGTACTCTATAGGGAGCATAAATTCCTAATAAATATAGGATTAGGAAACCTACAGACTAACTTTTTCCCAAAATATTTATCCTTGTTGAGATATCCCTGCTACATGGAAGAAGAATCCAATTCTTTGGGTTATATTTGTTTTAACATGTGATGTGTTATTTAAAGTGAGTAAAAGTTGATAAGTTTACTCTTTAATGAGAGTTCCTTTATAAGTCTTGTGAAAATAGAGTTTTGAGAATAAGGAGAACACTTGGAGTCACTTAAGCATAACACTTGGAGTCTAGAAGTGAGTGAGAGAGAAATTATGTGCAATCTCTTACTTTTTCACGTATAGTGAGCATTGAAAAATGGTAACTCCAATCGATGGCAAGATTGAGGATGTTGTTCTCGCCACTCACCTCTTTAAATCCAACAGTTGGATCATTAATTTGAGATTCAAAACTAGCAATATCTTATCAACCCTCCTTGAGAACGAAATTGTGATTTCTAACCTTTGGGTGAGATTTGAAAGACTTATTGTGCAAAGGTGGTACCTCGATGATTGTACTATGTATGCCTCTACTTGGTGTCAATATTGAAGTACCCATTATTTAATTATTGATTAATTAATAGAATTTATGGTAACGCTCGTTAACAATCCCGTTGTTTTTTTCCCCACAATAGGATTTTTCATGCAAGTTGATTTTATCTCCTTTAATTGTCTCATTTATTATTTGGTGGATTGTTTACTTGCTGGTACTTACTTTTGCTGTACATATGTTTTTGTCGTTTATCCTACAATATTTCCTAAAACACCTTCAGGATTATCCCAACTATGCTTAAAAAATACATTACTGTACAAGATAATTAAGTAGTTGGTAACAATTAGTAAGCTTATCAAATTCTAATAAGGCTTCAACCCCAATTAAATTGTCTCACTTTTCTCAAAATAAAGGTCTTGCTTGCCATTTCATTGGGGGTGGGAGGGGGAGATAACATACCATAATTAAAAGGAAAAATTTCAAAAAGGGTGCCCAAGGTTTGGTGTAATATTAAAAAGGGTGCGCGACGTTTGCATATTCCCATTTAGGGTACCTAAC
>BSSO01006727.1:0-11659 GCA_030267885.1 Mesembryanthemum crystallinum | reverse complement strand
CTAGCTTGCTCTAACTCCTATAACATTGAGTTAATTTAACCTAAGATATATTTTACAATATTAATGAGATTAATTAACTCTTATGAACAGCTCATTGTAGACTGGATAGACCATAGGCATGAATAAGGTCATGAGACATGAGTGTGTCTCAAATCTGCCCTGTAACCTATTGAGCTTCACAACTCCATTTGCATGTTCCTAGGCTGCATGGTTGCTTTACCAATGTGATTTCAATTTATCACGTTCTCCCTTACCTTGAGCACATATGATCAAAGGATTTCAAACAGGTTAGAACATCAAGCAATAAATATTTCTAGGAGAAAACATGCTGAATTCTCACTAGATCGTTCAATCAAACCATGGTCTCGCTCTAGATCTTTGAGGATCATTAGTTCCTCAAGCTTTGAGTATTCTTGGTGGTTTCACCTGCATCATTCTCCCTTTGTTGGAAAAAGATTCAACCTCGAATCTATTTCACGACCAAGCTTGCCATCACAACCTTTTGCTCTTGAAATGATTCTGATGTGGTATGTTCTCTTCTGTGGCAGCTAGGTATGGACAATCTGATCCTTACCAAAATGTCAAGAAAAAATTGGAGGTTTTAGAAAAAATTTCTCTCCCTCTAGGTAAAAGCACCAGAGGCAAGAAGGTTGAGTGTGAGTTTTAACTTCTCAAGCATGTACAACCCATAGTGACAGGTTGTTTGAACATGAAACTCACTCTTGAGCTCATAGGCTGACCTAAGGCCTTCTTCATTGCTGTGTTGTTCTCCTTTTATTTCTTCAGCTGCTGGCAGCTTAATAAAACACACACACAAGGACACCACATATTGCCTTTTAACAAGAGATATCAAATTTTCCATCCCATCATGGCCTAACCCTTGTGTGTTTAGAAAAACACAACTTTCCAGCTTATAACAACCCCAACACTCAGCATATAGTTGTGGTTTTGAGATTGTACACCAAGTATAATTCAGTCTACTGATACTATAATTAATTCCATGACTGAATTTGGGAGTATTCACCCCATTTATCACTACTTAACCACCAATTTTCTTTAAGAATCATGAGTGAACAAGCTGGACTATAATCAACAACCCTTATAGCTTCATCATGCTGAATATTATTATTAGCAAACCAATTGTTGAGTGTTACCTCAAGCCATAGTAGCATGTAGGAAGTTTGATGAGGAGCTGCTTTGAACTCCCATTGATATACTTTGCTCAGTGTGATGAATTTGGAGGTCTGCCCTGCCTCTTCTAGGACCATGTAGGGATGCCCTGCATCATGGCTACCCTCTGAACACTCTTTTTCTTCATGCCAAAGCATGCTTGTGTCAATTAGCAGGTCATAAGACCATGCTAATTGATCTAGACAGCCTTTTATCAACTTTAGTACTAGTGGCTTCTCCTCTTTATGATCCAAGGTTGCATATGAATAGCTTGGCCTCTCCTCTACTCCTTGCTGTAAACTACACATGTTTGAGCTTGTGTTATCTACCCCTTGTTCTTCCTCCAAGAACTCATCACTAAAAGCTTCAACAGTCACATCACCACATAACAGCTCACACATTTCTGATTTTGTGTGTTCTGTTTTGCTGAATTCTTTATGAGGTTGTAATCCCCATGCTCTCATAGCATTTTGCACCTTCAAAGTAGAGATAAGACACTCCCTACCCCCTTCCTCAAGCTGTTGTGACACATCAACCCTCTTCCTCTCAAATCTCCTCTCTTTTTTTCTTCTCTTTTCTTCTTCAGTTCTTTCCTCCTCTCTTTCTAGATAATCCCAGCAAGAAGAATAACCCAAGACAGGTTAAAAAAACTCAAAACAATAGTAGACAAGTGCTAGAAAAGAATGGAACTCAAACCATGAGCACTGATACCACTTGATGCACGCCAAACCAGCACCTAGCAAACCCTCGACCTCAATAAATTGTTTTTAGTGTTTTGGTTAAATAAAAGGAACTTAGCTCACTTGAATAACCTCGATATGGAATTTATGTATAAGGTTCTAAACGAGGCTAATGTGAAGTAGACTAAGGAAAACAGAATAAAAATGAAAGGATATGAACCAATACACTCTAGGATATAGATTACACCACCTAGGTATATTAGAGCTAGGATTAGGCTTAACTTGGATACATAATCACCACCAAATCGAGCTTAATCCCCTTGGGATTCTAATCACTTCAACTTAGATATAGATACACCACTAAGAAAAGTAATTAGACTTGATTCCACCACACTAATCTCCCCTAATTAGTGATACAGACAAATCAGAATTCTTTGAGAAGAAACACTCTCAAAATGTGTTGGTTTTTCATTTCATCAAGTTTGGTTTTTACAATGGATGTCCTAAGCTATTTATAGGAAAAATACATACATGGCTTCTTGTTGGTTTTTTATCTCCCCTAATCGTGTATTAGTGTTGTTATAGAGTTATTTGTTACATGGCTTCTTGCTGGTAGTTTGTTCAACGACTACTTACACATGTTCCACACTTGGCCAAAGTGTCAACGTTCCACTCCTCTGTTCCACGAGCAAGAACAACAAAAGAAACGTTCCCAACATAACACGTAGTCGACATCTTTTAATTGCGTCACAAATATCAACAAAAATTTTATTCACGGGATTACCTTGATATCTCGCAACTACCACTGAATCAAAACCCCCATGAATCCTAACCCATAATTTTTTTGGACAAAATTATAAACCGCTCGTTCCATAGCTTTTGAGGCCAAAGCTATCAAATCCACTTTCATGTCTTCCACCATTGTTCTACTAACTGAAAACTCATCGGCTTCACGAATTCTCCACCACACCTAACTCACTAGACCATCCATGACATCCTTAGATTACCATCTCGAACCCACCAAGATCGCCACTTTGGAACTATCAAGATCGTCACCTTGATTCTCCATCAAAGATTTCATCTTGATTCTTCACCATGAACTTAATCAACCTTAATGGCTAACACCATTAGTTTCAGACATCACGGCATAGTCACACCCCATATCTTCACCCCAAATACCAAACCTTTGGCCCTGATACCAGTTGTTAGGAATTTGCGCGCGAAAGTAATTTTCGATGGAAATAATATTCGTGAAAAAAAACAAAAACAATAAATGACACAAGATAATTTTTTATGTGGAACCCGCGAACCGGGAGAAAACCACGAGATCGACGGCACGATCCAAACGTATCACTATTAACTATAGTAATACAACAACACATGTTTCAAGAGATATCGAGGAGTAAACCAAGATAGCCTTACACCCTATCTAACTCAACTCTATCTCACTATGTGTTTCCCGCACAAGACCCATCTTGTGAAACGGTGACTTGGACAAACCGCAAGCTCATCCATGAGGTTACATGGCCCCAAGCATTCTAGCTTACTAGCTCTCTCTACTAGTTCTCAAGCTATGTTACACCATCCTCATATTTGTTGACTTATGGGAAGACCACCCATAAGTCCACACCATACACATGAACATAAGAAAATCTATTTATAGAGCATCAATTGGGAGGTTACATATACTTATGGTGGGGAGTTACACATACGTATGGTGGGGAGTTACATGTAGTTAGTATACAATTACATCTCTTTGATGACCCATCTTAATTAACCACATAAGATAGCATCCAAAGAGAATCATAAGTGAAGCAATTAACAACGGAAAAGTCAATTAAATTAAATATTAATTCTTTCCTCACTTTTACTAGTTAATTACGCCCGGACATTTCTCACGGGCCCGTTCCCTAGGAGACTCAAGTGCCCACGCGAGTCTGTCCCTAATTGGGACTTAGAAATGATCTTTTTTACGGTGAGATTCGAGAGGAGTGTTGTTTGCTCAAAATTGGTTGAACACTTGAAGTGCCATCTCTTCTCTCTCATCACCTTTACTTTACTTTTAATAAAAACGGCCAAAAAAATGATTTATTCATGTCCATTTGCATATACAATCACCTTGGAGGAGGTGACAAATTTTGTATAGATCACAGTTAACTTAGGTCAGAAACTTCAATCACTTTGATGGGCGATATCTTTTAGATTTGAAGGGATAAAATTACAAGGCCAATGGAGTTGTAATCCTTGGGATCTTACCTTTTTGTAGACTCCCTAAACGCTTCATTCCGAGCCCGGAATCATGCTCGGCAAGGCAAACAAGACAGGGTGCGCAATCTGTCCAGTTCACTGACCTCCAAGCCTCAAACCATAAACGTACAAATAAACTTTGAAATAAATTTTTTGGCCAACCATGTCTTAAAGTATGCTTCCTAAGATTTCCAAACCATCCTCTTATGCCTCCATATCATTTTTTTACAAAGAGTTATGATTTAAACAAAACCGGGTTGATTTTAAGTCCCCTGTACAGCCATGGCAGCCCCTCTGTCCAACTTTCATAAACCCGCAAAAAATACCTCGGATGCTCCAAAATCATTATGATTTTTTGAAGTTCTCATATTTGTGTCTAGTTTACTCTCTAATAACAGTTTGTCCATATCCCTAGCCAACCAATCACAAAAATCCAGAACTACAAACACTGTCCAGAATTTCCAAAGTCTGTGTATTCTGTAAATAACTTTGATTTCTTTTGTCCAATAAATCCGAGATTAAATACCTAGAAACAATGGGAAAAATTAACCAGATTAGACTCAAGAATCATCCCGAAAGGTTATGGGATCATTTAGTTATCGATTTTTGAAGTTCTGGCCAGACTTGTACAAAAACAGTTCTCCTTCTTTCACTTTTAGGATTTTCTAAAAATACCAAACGACCTCCAAAATTCACGAAACTCTCCAGTTCAGCTCTCCAGTGCATCTTTCATATTTTTACATTGGTCATTAGGCTCCAGAAACATTTCAACCTAAAATAAAATTCCATTACTGCCTAGAAAATCCAGAATAAGTCAAAAGGCCTTGTAAATAAACCATTCTTGCCAAAAATGATTCCATGCGACAACGACAATCAATTCAAGCCCTGGAGGTCCCAACTACTAAAGATCAACATTTTCCTTTTTTCTAGGATTTATAGATATTTTTGTACATATTTATTCAATTGTAAAGTCACTCCTCCAAGTATTTGTTAATAAATAACATTGTATATTCATTTGCATTTTCACTTAATAAATTCAACTCGACTCTTAATAAAATGAACATTCTCTAACTCACCCTGTGTGAATAACATGTTGCATGCTTGGGGCTTAGGCCCAGTATATTATATGTTGTATAATTACGACCCGAAATCAAATCCTCCGTCTCATACCATATCATCCATCATATCGATCCATCAACCCTAGTGATCTAATCACATCCCTAGTAGAACACTCGTAGTCGAATATTACGGGGGATTCCGTCCAAATGTTTCGGGAAGTCTACTTCCCTAGTGAATCACTATCCACCAAACACATAACCCCCAACTCCACATTCAAATTATCCATACTCCATCCCCAATGAGTCAATTTCTAACAGAATGATAATATTCGAGAGGTCTAATCTGTATACTCAGAATCAGAATTGGGTCTACCTAACCCGTTTACATACAAGTTTACAAATTGGAAAATACCGTGAGCGGTTATACCCTTTGGAAAGTCCACCAGTTCAACGTGGATGACCCGTGGGAAGTTCTGTTGAAATGCATACAGAGCTTCCTCTCGGATCGATTCGACTCTGACGACGAGTCATATCTAGAGTCTTTCGACTGTTCTCCTCTGAAGGAAACAAACTTACAAAACCTACCTTGCGATTCCCCAGCGGAACATTTTAGCGGCGGAATCCCCCGTCCAGAACTATGTTAGGGCTTTGATCCGTAAGTAGATTCAAGTCCTACAATGATTGGTACGTAGTGCAGTACCTTGCTGTCCAAGCCCGCTATACAACAAAGAATATATCGGTTTTAAACCGCTTTCTGACTGTCTATACATTATGTATGCTGTGTGACAATGTGGTCATATATACGTGCTTTTCTCGTCTTATTTTACACTTTCTTTATACGGGTAATTACAACCGACATTTGAAAGCTTTTAAAGGGATATGATGTATTAGTATAGAGCCCGTCAAAAGACGTAGAGGGAGACGAGTCCATGTGATGTTCGCACCCTCTAATCTAGACCCCGATCCCGGAATTTCACGTTTTCCCAGACCCATTTGTGCCTTATCTGTAAAATGAAGTGACTATCGGTTTTAAATGATTTTTATCATAAAATCCTTCTTTAAAAAACCGGTTTTATCAAAACCCGTCCTTGTTTGGGTCATAACAAGGTGGTGACTTCAATCTTGGGTTCGACCTTTCTTAAGGTCACCCCGTGTAGGACGCACCCATTTGGTGCATAGCACACTGATCCACAAGAAAGAGGTTATAAACAGAAAGACCTCGGATCAGTCCCCACATTACTAACAGTGGTAACAGATACCTCTATACATACTTATATGATCAGTTTAAGATTAAAATTTTGAATCTTACTTGACTATTGATGCGTTATTAAACATAATAAAAAGTTATGATTTTTGTATTTTATGATTAGATCATTAATTATATTGCATGATTAAGTTTAAAGTTCATGTTTTTATGTATGTAATGGTTTTATTCAATGGGATTGAATAGATTGCATGTTTAAGGTTTAAATTCAATTTGATTGAATTTTATTGCTTAATATTTCATTAGAATAATTTTGTTTACCCAGGCTAGTAATTTAATTCAATATTAGAAAAGTTGTTAACAAGTTGAATTGGATTGGGAATCTAGAACTCCTTAAATCACTCAACTAAGTTTCCTTATTTCATGGGCTTTGTTTTTTTTTTTTTTTTGGAAATCCTTAACCTGCACAACAAGATCAAATTAGAGGTTATCAAGTTGACCTATAATCTAAGAAACCAAGTGGGACTTGGACTCTTTTACTTTTTAAACAAAAAAATAAAAAAATAAAAAAAATTGCATTTTGGGCTGATGGTGCCTAGGATTACAGCCCATCTGGGCTACCTTATTCTCAGCTGGACCGAGAGCAGCAACGTAGCTACGCAGTCTTGGGCGGCCCAATACAAGTTTGGGCCAAGAGGGGCCTACTTTGGACTATTTTGAATTTTTTTGGGTCCCAATTTTCTGTTTTGTGTTGTGCAATTCTAAAACAGGCGTTTAAGTAATTAGGCTTATAGTTCATTAAAATTTTACGAGGCCCCAATTAGAAACATGGAAAGTATGTTAGGTTTCTAAGTTATACTTAAGACCTATCTTAATTGATTAATGGGATTAATCTATCTCGTTGAATTATCATAATTGTTAGTTGTATTTAATTTATTTCACATATTTGTATTTTTGTGGCTTTAAATATTTATTACATATATAATTTATTGCATTTAAATTACGTGATTATGTGTTATATATTAAATTGGGTCACCCATTGAAATGGGTGAATGACTGAATATATGAAAATTCAAGTTTGATCTAGTATGGCATTAAAATACGGTAGCATACCGTTGTATTTTTGTAAAATTTAAATACGGTCTGTACACCGTCTATTTTGATGCAATTATAAGTTTAATTAGATTAGCTTTAATTTTACTTATTACAATTGTATTTGGTTGAAGATGAAGGTCTTGGAGGAGTTTAGCCTTCAAGTGGAAGATAGAAGATTAGATCTTTTAGTGGCTATACTAGGATCAATTATTGCTTTATTACTTTAATTAATGCATCTATTTTATTTACTGCTTTAAATTACATTTGTTACTTGAATAATAAATACATGATTTAATTATACTATTTTAATATGTCAAGCATGTTCACTTAGTATTAAAATAGATAATAAAATCTAAGTCCCTAAACTAAATATTGAGTTTAAGCCCTTCAAAACAAGAGCCACCTGGCAAGTCTTCGATCACAAGTGATGGGCATTACCTCAGCATGGCATCATTTTTTATTTTTTATTTTTTATCTTAGAGTGTTACGGGTATTCCTATGAAGAGGTTTACATGACTGTTTGGTTCACCAACAATATGAGTAAGGATGTCTCACATGTTGGGGCTAAAGGATGAATTATACTGGATATAAACCATCGACTAAGAATTATATTAGATATAATTAGCAATGAGATTGCTTACCTATTTCATTTAGTGAGGTTGACAAGCCCCAGCTTGGTCACACTAGATTCAACGGGATCATAGAATCATTTCATTGCATAAGGGACACCGAAAGGATGATTAAATGTATATAACTTTAAATTTTGGAAATTATCAAGTTATTTGGATAAATGTATTAATTGAAATTCTATATTTTGGTTGTAGATGGCGAATAATAATTCTACTTCGTTTAATCTCAAATCCATTTTAGAGAAAGAAAAGCTGTCGGATAGCAATTTCCTCGACTAGCACCGAAATTTTAGATAGTTCTCAACAAGAGCATAAGGATTACATCTTAGAGATCCCAATCCCACTTCTTCCTAAAGTCCCAATTGATATTGAGTCAGAGAATCATAAGCCACATTCAAGTGACTCTGTAGACGTTACATGCCTAATGCTGAATTAATCCTAACCTGCAGAAGCAGTTTAAGAGTTATGATGCATAATAACATCATCTAGAAGCTCAAGGACATCTTCCACGAGCAGGCCAGAGTGGAAAGATGTGAAATTCACAAGGCCATCCTGGAGGCAAAGTTGAAAAAGGGGAAACCAGTGGGGCCGCACGTCTTAGAGACGATTGCGAACTTCGAACATATGGAAAGGTTTAAACGCCCTTACGATGAGAAGTTGTCCATCGACGTAATTCTCCATCTTTACATGACGGGTTAAGCCATTTAGAATGCACTTTTACATACAAAGAATGGAGAAGAACCTTCATGAGCTACTAGGGATGGTCAAGATTGATGAGTTAGAAATGAAGGATGCCCTGTACAAGACATGCTACAGATAGGGAAAAATCAGAACAAAACACCTTCAAAGAACAACAAGAAGCTGAAAGGGAAGGGTAAAGGCATGGCCAAACCTTCCCTTACTAACCCAACTTAGCGCATAGAGAAACTTCTTAGAGAAGGTATTTTGGATCATTTGACTTAGAGTCTTATGGTACATGCGAATCATGTGTACTTGGGAAAATGACAATATCACCTTTTTGGGAAAGGGTGAAAGGGCAAGTAAACTATCAGGGCTTATACACAGAGATGTGTACGGCCCAATAAGTTCAACTACAAGAGGCGGGTTTAGTTACTTCATCACGTTTAATGATGGTATCAGTAGATATGGCTATGTTCACTTAATGAAACACAAATCTGAATCATTTGAGAAATTTAAGGAATTTCAGAATAAAGTACATAATCAACTAAACAAGACTATAAAGCTCTTCAATTGGATCGAGGAGGCAAATATATGAGGCTAGAGTTTGATGATCATCTTAAGAATTGTGGAATACTTTCACAATTAACTCCAGCCCGGAACACCACAGTGGAATAGTGTGTATGTCTGAATGGTTCGATCGATGATGAGTCTAGCTAGTCTTTCTATATCATTTTAGGTATATGCCCTAGAGATAGCAACTCAAACACTGAACAAGACTCCATCTAAATCAGTAGAAAGGACACCATATGAGATGTGGATGGGAAGGGTTACCATTTTTCTTATCTAAGGATTTGGGATTGTGAAGCTTATGTGAAAAGGATGATCACAACTAAGCTTGAACCCAAGTCAGACAAATGTTTCTTTGTGGGTTATCCAAAGGAAACGAGGAGTTACTACTTCTACAACCAATCTGAGAACAAGATCTCTGTTGCTCGAGATGGTGTCTTTTTGGAGAAAGAGTTTCTTAGCAAAGAGACAAGTGGGGGAAATGTACATCTCAAAGAAATCCGAGACGAGAAAAAAGATAGACAAGAGGAAATGGAGTCTCAAGACCATATTGAGCCTTCTGTTCCCACAGTAGCTCCGATAATAAGTTGAGCAATCTCTTGTTAAGGATTCAATTAACCCAACCCTTTGAAGGTCTAACAGAGTCAGGACTCAGCCAGATAGATATATAGGCATAGTTATGACTGAGAATCATGACATCTTCCTTGTGGAAAGTGAAGAACTCACCTCTTACAAGGAAGTTATGGTGAGTCTGATCCAGCAAATGGTTAGAGGCCATGAAATCTGAAATGGAATCCATGTTTGAAAATCAAATCTGGGACTTGGTTGATTTAACAAAAGGGGCTAGGCCCATTGGGTGTAAATAGATTTTTAAAATCAAATTAGACAAATTAGGGAAACATATTATTTTTCAAAGCTAGATTAGTGACGAAAGGTTATAGACAGATTAAGGGAATAGACTATGATGAGACCTTCACACCAGTAGCTATGCTCAAGTCCATTCGGATACTCTTAGCAATTATAGCTCATTATGATTATGAGATTTGGCACATGGACTTCAAAACCTCCTTCTAATTGGGATTTTGGAAACGAATGTGTATATGACTCAACTTGAGGGTTTTGTTGATCCTAAACACGCTGGGAAAGTAAGCAAGTTTAAAAGATCCATTTGTGGATTAAAGCAAGCATCAAGGAGTTGGAATGTTCGTTTCGATGAAGTTATAAGGAAATTTGGCTTTGTGAGATACAAAGAGGAACCTTGTGTATACAAGAAGTTCAGTGGGAGCAAAGTAATTGATGCAGGAACAAGTGGGCCCAACCCGAATAATTATACACGATCAAATATCTCAAGGCCCAAGTTTAATATTATATGTGTGTCTATTAAACTGGATCCCACAATAGTCATTAGTTGGGATATTCATATAAGATCGGGAATAAAGCTTATTCTTTATGATAGTTTTATGTAATTTTATTTTATTTTATGTTATTAGGAATAATGTAAAGGCTAAATTATAAAGCCTTAGTTTAATTTAGTTACTTTAGGAAAGTTTGAAAATGAGAAAGATTGAAACCCAAGCAAGCCCACGTACGTGAAAACTAGTTAGCTACAACTCAGAGACAGTTTCGTATATTGTGTACACNACACAAATTTCGTGTCTAAATTGAATAAGACAAGAAATAAGGAAACAAATTTAATTTGTATTGATTTGAATATGTAGGTTACAATCTCTAATATAATCCTCTGATTAAATCTCTACTTTGACTTGGGAGTCTGATGAATCACGAACTTGACTTTGTTTAATCGAGGACTGCAAGGCTTAATCCCGATCTGGAATTGTTTGATTTCTGAGTGCAGAGAGTTGTAGAGAATTCGGCAGAGTCTCCTTCTTCGTTCTTTCTTTGATTCCCCCGAAATGAAGGCCAGTGGCTCTATTTATAGAGAAAAGAGCTCTTAGGTCATCCTTGGTGGGCTTACAGCAATGGGTCTTTTGTAGACTTGATAGCCTTAGCCCATGTTTGATGAACTAAACCCATTGTTTTAAAAGGGCTAGAATAACAATTTGAAATGGGCTATTTAACTAATAAAATGGGCTTGTAACCAAATTAATTAATGGGAAATTCTACATGGTACCATTGTGATTTAGGAAATTCTACATGGTGTAATTTACTTTTTTCGATTCTACGTGGTGCCATTGTACTCTTGACATTGTCTGTCCTGTGACCCAAAAATATGAGAACGTTAAGTTTTCAGTCATTTATGTGAAATGACTAAAATGCCATTAATGAAATGCGTGTGTACAACAGGAAATGCAATTCATTCACACCCTC
>BSSO01006726.1:0-11661 GCA_030267885.1 Mesembryanthemum crystallinum | reverse complement strand
TTATTATCTTTTTATAAGTTTTGGGATTTATATAGTCGCAATTATTTGTGGTCAAAGTGTTGTCTTGAAGACCGCACAAGTCAAACCATTAATATTATATTAAAACGGAGGGAGTATTTGTTTTGTGACCAATTACATAGTCATACTCCAAAATGGAAACTTTAGGAAACATTGTCTTAAGTTTTTGTATACATAAAATTATTATAATTTAGGTGATATTTTTTTTTTTTAAAAACAATATCTCAAAATTATGATGGTGATCGTCACTTCTGTTTATTTCCCTAATCTACTTTTCGTTCAAGTGTTAACGGGTTAATACAGATTGACTCGACCATTTTTATCGATGGTAAATAAATATGATCTATTTTGACCCCTATTGTATGAAGCTTTGCATTTGTTATTACAAATGATGAATGCTGTGTTAAATCGAAAAGATTGTGTTAAAGATTAAGAATGATAATGCACTCGAAAAGAATCAAAACAAGAATATGAAAGAGAAAAAGGTTGACATTGTTAGAAAAATAATAGCCAATAGAATAAGATGAAGATAATATATAAAAGGATCAAGATAAGATATAAGATCATCTTGTGAGGAAACTATTAAAGATACTCAACATAAAATAAATCAATCTCCATATAAATGATTTTGCCGAAAATAGAAAATATATAAATTTCGTGAAAATCAATTCAAAAAGATATTTTTGGCTTAGTCAGTACTTTAATGAACGTAATAAATGTGTGACTTGAGAAAGGTTCACTTGAATATTGAGTATTCAATAAACATCATCTCGACGCGCTCTAATTTCTCAAATATTTTAGAAGTTGCCTAATTAATATAAGTGATACATTTTTACTTTTGCATTGATTTAACATGAACTCTAAGAAATAATAGAATTACTAAGAGAACATGTGTATAACTTGTGTCATCGATTGATTTTGTTTCGCAACCTCTTGCATAAACAAATACATCAAAAATACTAACACACAAGTTAAGTAGCATCATTTTTCCTAAGTATTGGTTAATGCAATTCACTCAATCATTCACTAAAAAAAAAAAAAAAGTAGCATCACTTTAAAAATAACTATGTTTGTCATTTTCAAAACTCAATTGATTCAACAAGTGCTAATGTGTTTGCAAGGGTGTGTATTTGTTTAAAGTGTAGGTTAACTAAATTTGATTGATGGTTGAACCTTGGAGCGTTATTGAAGATCAAGTGAAGCGAGGAGTCTTAAAAGTTGTGCTTTCTTTATGTATCTTTAGACTCGTTGTAAGTGTTTATTGTGCTTTGCTTAGACGGTAGTCAAGTGTGCTTTGGTATGGAATCTTGAGGCTATATATGGTCATAATGGAGTTACACAATCGGTGACCCTATGTTATAAGGATGTTGAGGTAATCGCGGTTGCAATCACTCAATAATGGAAACAATCACAACAAACAATTAAAAACAACACTCACAGATTTTTTACGTGGAAACATGAATATAGAGAGAAACACCACGAACGATGCACTAGGAAATTTTACTTTGTGTGGATGATAATCACAAAGATGGTTCACTTCTCTAAATCTGAAGGGAGAAGATTATTGTTAGGGTGATATCTGGAACTCAATAGTCCACTGCTCAGATTACCAAAATATACAACTTGATGCTTGTGTTAATTTGTATAAGTATACAAATACTTGAAAAACCTAACTTGTTTTAGTTTATTTGTTGATTTAAGATATGAGTTTACTTGATGGGCATAAGCAACCCCCTATGCTCTACTTTGGAGCTCATATAATTTTTAACCCCTAATGGATGAATAATAGAATGAAGTAGACATAATTATTCAAAAGAAAAGGAAAAAAAAAAAAAAAAACATCCACCCATAGATAGATCCACATCCACAAAAACCTAATTAAACCCAAATATGGCAAAGAACAAATTAAAGCCACTTGTATATTCATCACCAATTAAACAATAATGCAAGTCTTGTTCACATTATTGGAAAGATGGCCATGCAATTATATTGGTAACGAGCTAGATCGTGATGAGATAGGAAGATTATTGAAGATAATCCTACAAAATTAATATATGTAGTCCTCTTGTGTTCCCTCCACATAAGGTCATACGTAAGACTCGATCAACAGTGGTATATATAACACATACTCCCTCCGTCCCGCAATTAGCTTTCACAAACATCATATTTTTTGTCTCAAAATTAGCTTTCAAAACCCATAAAATCTCATAACTTTTCTATAATACCCCTCCAGTAACTCACATAGACAATAAAAAATACACTCTTTCTCCAATCACACACTCTCTCTCCAATTACTCTCACTCTTTCTATTATTTTATTCTCTCACAATAATATCCTCTATTACTTTAATCTCTCACATAAAATTCCCTTTTATTTTTTATTACTTCTATTACTACAAGGATAATTTTGTCTAAAAAACAATCACCTAAAATTTTGTTCCCTCCTAGTTTGTGAAAGCTAATTCCGAGACGGAGGGAGTACTAATTTATACTTTCAGCTCGCAATATATATCAGTGTTGTGACCCCACATCATGCAACAATTAATCATATGTACTTTTTCTCAAGGGTAGGTAGACATACAATTCTATGGCCAGGTTTGATTGCTTGCCCTTTGCTCCACAGCTCGCTTCAGAAGATACCCAGATTCTCAGGAATCCCACGAGGACCATCCATCTATCCACGGTTGTAGACGGTTGTAGACGGTTGTAGAGTATGTTCTTTTCAACTTATTTTGACTAAATTAAAACCGAACTAAACGGATTACAATCAAAATAAACTGAATTTATTATAACTAAACTAAATTGAATAGATAGGAATTCTGTGAGAGATAAAATAAGTTGTAGGATTTTAAATGAACTTATCTTAATTGAAATGAAAGAACAAGCCCATCTCTTAAACCACCTTTTCTTATTATTTTCGAAATATTCCCTTGAGAGGCCTAATATTTAGTGTAATATTAAAATAATGTCATGATTTTTGAATAATTCCAATTTGGTGACCTTATATTTTTAAAATAATTTTACTTTTGTTCCAAATGTTAATTCAGTTAACTCTACTGTTAGTCCAGTTGTTACAGTTGGAATTTTTGCGGCTGGATTTATTTCTAGAGTAGATAAACTTGAGTTGAATTTAATTTACTGGGAGAGAGGTAATGATTTTATTTTGTGCACTTTGCTCATGTATGGATTTGTTTTACAGTTTTCATTTACTCCCTGCGTTCCATAATTTTTTTACATATATTTGATTTTTTGAGTTCAAATTTGAAAAACTAAAAATCACACCTCAAAAAGAAATCATGTGCAGTAGAACTTAAATATATTATTCTTTAATTTTGAGTTAATGGATAAGAGGGGGTTTTAGGATAAGATTAGAGCGAGGAAAAATCAACAACTCTCTTATGAGGCGGTTTCATACTTGGAGAAAGAAAAAATGGTACTTAGGGTATGTTTGGCAAAATTAGATGTAATTGTGATTTTTAGCTGTAACTGTTACTTTAAATCTTGTTTGGTAGCAGAGAAAAAAAGAACAAGCTACAACTTACTTCAAGGTATAGCTTTTATTCAAAATCGACCTGTCAAGTGAAAGCTACTATGAATAGTTTTCAAAATCAGTTAGTTGTACTTGTTGCTAAAATCTTGTTTGGTGTGTGAGATAAACATGAACAAGTTGCAAGTTTCAGGCTTTGTTATCTTTAACTTATTTTTGTTGATTTCAGCAAAAATCAACAAAAATCAACAAAGTCGTTCTCTACTGAATCTAACGAATCAACAAAAATCAACGAAAATCAACAAAAATCAGTAATATCAACAAAAATCAGTAAATCAACAAAAATAAATAATCAACAATAAATATCAACAAAAATAAGTTGAAGAGAACAAAGTCTCAAGCTGTAACTTTTGAAAGCTTTTGGTGCCAAACATACCCATACTATCACTAAGTACCACTTCTTTCTCATACAAGTAACCGGCCTCATACATAAAGCCGCCTCAAATAAGTTGTGATGAACCATTTTTGAAAATAGGTAAGTTAAAGGAGAGAGAAATAGAAAAAAAAAAAATAATTTTTATGCAGTATTGTAGAAAATTTGAATTCACAAACTTTATACCACTTAATAATAAAAAGGAAAAATTGGCAAAAATAACACTAACTTTCACTGAACTGCGATTTTCGACACAAATTTTACTCGGTTGCATTTTTAACACAAACTTAATTTTTTCATTAATTAAATGAGACAAGTACCACTAGCAGTGAGAAGTTTCTGACCAAAAGATGACATGGATAAAAAATCACAAAGGAAATAATAATACACATCAGTCTAACTAACTCTATCAGGTCATCGCTTTTCCGACCGGTAGTGTTACTTGTGTCATTTAATTGGTGAAATAATTAAATTTGTGCTAAAAATGCAACCGACCAAAGTTTGTGGTGAAAATTGCAACTCAGTCACAAGTTATTGATGAATACTTAGGCTATGTTTGGCAAAATTAGCTGAATTAGCTGTAACTGTTTTATTATAAATGAGGGAAAAACAGTACTCCATCCGTTCTCCAATGAAAGTGACGCTTGGTTTTCTGCAACTCACATAAAACCAAGCGTCACTTTCATTTAAGAACGGAGGGAGTATAAATTAGGTAAGAGATGTTGCAAAATGGCAACAAAATAGTTGTTTTGCAAGCTTGCATGGGTAACTTCTCAAAAAAAAAAAAAAATGTATCTGTAGCTGTTTTTAAAAAAAAATCTGACAAGTTTGGTTACTAAGAGTAATACAGACAGTATAACCTTAACAGTAGTCAATATCTTTGGCCTTTTTTTCTTTATTTGTTTTCTGCTCCCATGCACCAATCCAACGGTCATATTCAAATTGGCGGCTGCCGCCCCAAAACAGTGTCCCCTGGTCTACGATTTGCCAGTAGCCGACCCACACAGGCAATTGTCGGTTAATTAGAGGAAATAAATTTTTATTTCTCTTCGCAACATATACTAATCATTTTTCAAAAAGCAAAAAAGAAAAAAATCAACCAATAAAGAAAAAGAAGCTTATCACCAAACCTTACACGTCACATGTGATTCATATTATTTGTGGTTAGAAATGCAAAATACATGAATTTCAAAAAAAATAAAAATAAAAAATGCTTCTATTAACACATCAATATATATAGTCTTCACTCTTGATGAGACCTCCATAGCCTTTTGGGGTTCAACATAACCCAAAACACCATATCTTTCAAGCAATTTTTTTATCTCTCATTTCCCTTTTTCTTTTCTATTTTCTATTTTCTATTTTCTTTTTTGGGTACTATTTACTCTCCTTCAAATCCCACTAGAAGTTAATTTGGTAGTTTAGCTTAGCCTTAAATTTCTAATTTATCTATTAATTACTCTTATAGTTTCAATTGTAATTTCCTAGTATTTTGAGTACAAAATCCTTTGTAAATCATACCCAAAAACAAAATACTAAGCTCTCATTAATGGAGGCATCATTTCTTGATAAACCAATCTTTCCTAACAAGCAAATGAAGAACCCAAAAGGGAAGACTCAGTATCATCATCATCAACAACAACAAGTAAGTCGTCGTGCTTGCAATATTATTATGGATCAGAATTTTGCACCACCATATCAAGCAGCGCCTGTACAGTACTTGGATATGATGATGCAAAGTCATGGGGGTGACTTTTTGATGATGCATGGTCATAGGGGTGACTTTTTAAAACCCCATGACCATGGCCACCATCATCATCATCTTCAACCATTTTCTCTCTCCTCCGCCTCTTCCCTTCCACCACCTCATCGTCATCGTCAGCCCCCTCTCCTCCCTCTCCCAGTCGTGTTGAAACCCGCCTTTCTCTCTCTCCCTCCTCCCGGCCGCAGCCACAGCAGCCTCCCCTATGTTTCTCCACCAAAGACTACCAATAACAAAAAGCATAACACCAATAACAAAAAGGCCATCAAAAGTCACCCCAACACAAAGCCAAAGGGTAGTGCAACACCAAACGACGTCGTTGCGGAGTCAGGAAAGCAGATGGGGCCCGACCCGGTGAATCTTCCGAAGGATATGACCCGGATCTTAGTGGCGGATATGAATAATATTAGTTTTAATAATAGTAATAATGATTCATCAGTTTTTATCAGCCTCTCTCCACCACCAAGCAGTCTGCCACTGCCCAAGTTTTCATTAAGGCAGCAGCAGCCTAAGCTTAGCTGCACCACCGAGGCCGACGACGGTGCCGCCACCAACAACCTCTGCCGGCTGCTCAGACTCCGGTGATCATCATACCTAAAGTGTTTTTTCTTTTTTTTTTTTTTTTCTTTTCAGTAAGAAAGCTATATCTGAGACTCGAATCCAAATTATTATTGGGAACGAGTGGGGTATATCACTGTGCTACCTACCTCAAACTCAAACTCATAATACTGGTTTATAATTGAGGTGTGGCCTGGGGTTGGCCAATTTAATAATTTGTGCAAGATGATTAAGTAGTAACGTTGTATTATTTAGTATAAAAATTAAAGGGTAGGATTAAATTAATTAGTACTAGTACGTACGTGATTTGTTCCTACCCTTGTTTCTGTTATTAATTTTTTTTTTTTTTCCTTTTTCTTTGGGTTCCTTGTTGGAATTGTGATTGGTTTGCATGTGAAGCTATGTAACGTGTGATTACCTCCTAAGTTTTTATTATTGAGATGGAATGCACGTACAAGATAACTTCATGATGTGGTTTTTATCTCTTATGATAATGATTTTATAAAGAACTAGTATTCGCTTCTTTAATTGTATTTGTTTTGGGCAATGTTAGTTCAAGTTCAATTATCTATAAATCTACATATGTTATTCTCTGCCCAGATTTGATTGTCATATACTTCCCATATTAGCTTGTACTCCTACGTTTGGATTTTACACGATTTTCGAAACAATATTTGTACCATGAATAATTATACTTATGTAAACTCGAAAAATTATAAAAATTAGATATTTTGAAAATATTTTTTTAAGATGAATCTAAAAATATTATTTTTACTTCGTAAATCAGTATACTTTTTAACAAATCAATGGTCAAAGTTTAAAAATTTTGACTTTTCAAAATCAAAGTGTAAAGATGTTATTGGAACGGAGAGAGTATCTTTCATTCTTCTTCAAAACAAAAGCATATAACTAGTTTTAGATTTAATATTGTGTGACTATTCCTTTAGCACATATCAAAATCTCTCTCTCACAAAGTTTATAACTTTTTGAAAATGATACATAAGGAGACATATTAAATACACCGTCACTCCATAAAAGTTGCTTATTTACTTAGGTTTGGTGTATGATTTAATTATGGAATACTCCCTCCGTTCTACTTAAATTTTTACGCTTTGATTTTGTAAAGTCAAAATTTTCAAATTTCGACCATTAATTTATTAAAAAGTACTATAATAACTTATAAAGTAAAACTAATATTTTTGGATTCATCTTAAAAAATATTTTCAAAATATCAAATTTTTATAATCTTTTGATTTTATATAAGTACAATTATTCATAGTCAAAGTATTGTTTCGAAGATCGTGCAAAATTCAAACGTAAAGATTTAAATGGAATAGAAGGAATAATAATTAATGTTTTTGACTTATTAAGATTTAAGTCTGTTTTTCTAAATTAGCTATGATTTGATAATTAGAGTTGCAAAATTATGAAACATTCAGAAATAAATTTTTTGAAAAATTTTGTGGGCCTGAGGTATACTCTCATGACTTTCTAGCAATTCAAATATGGTGTGGCACTTGCAATTCAAATTTCAGTTCAGATGATTAATTTGTGTATCCGGATTTACCTTAGGAAAATTGGACATAATTAATCTCAAGTTTGCGGTGTGTCAAACAATAATAATCCCTTCTATACATAAAGTTGGGAATAATCCCAATTTTTAAGCTGTGTCACGACAATGGTCCAAATGCTGATGAAGTTTAACTCCGTTAACACTTATTGAAACATTTCCATCAAAACTAAGATTTCATCAAGTAAAATCTCAGTGAAAATGTTTAGAAGTGTTAACGGAGTTAAACCTTATCAGCCGTTGGACTATATATTATGGTTACAAAAGTTAAAAGTTGGGATCATCCCCAGATTTACGCATCGATGAGATTATTATTGTTTGACATAACAAACTTAAGATTATTTACGTCCAATATCTCTTTACCTTATTGAATTTTTTTCATCAAAATAAAATTATGTGTGTAGTGTTAGATTTTAAAGTCAAATTGAAATCATTTAGTGTAATATTTAGATTTTGTATTTTTTTAAATAGTTTTAAGCTTTGTTGTTTCCTAAACATCAATGTCATTTAGGAGGAAAAAGTTCCGCCCACTACAGAGAGACATTTTGGCATTTTTCCTTATTCCAGTCGCTAGATTTACCCTTTGCACTCAACTTATCATAAGTAGTAGTATACTTCAATGTAGTTATAGAAACGTCAATATACCTATATGTATTAGGCCAAACCTCATATACCTTACCTAAATTTATTACACACACATACGCACACGCGTGCACACACACACACAAAATATATACAGTACATGTAATGACAGAATACTAGTATATGTGTGTATACTAGTCGGGGGTGGCCATGCACCCTGGTGGGCCGACCCACATGTTGTGTCAATGTGTTTGAAGTTTCGGGAGGCACAACCTACGACTCGGTCAGTGGGTCTTACGTCGTATTGTGTTGCCTCTTCCCCAACTCCGGTCCAGGCACGATCCATCGTGCTGCACCTTGTGTCAATGTGCCATGCCAAAATAAGTTTCCAACATATATATGATATAATTATTTATTTGTAAAAGTTGCATTGGGTGCTTTGAGGTTTGGGGGTAATACTATTTAGGTGGTACGTATTTTTAATTTTTCCATTTGGGTGCCACCAGTTCTTGACCAAATTTTACTTAGGTACTATTGAATGACATCGTTTATAAGTTGGTCAGTTTAGATGTTTAAAACATTATATGTGAGTAAAAAAGTAAGGTGCAAAATTGAAGCCAGCTAAACTAAAATAATTGCATACAACAGGGGAGGAGAGAATCGAACCCGTAATCTAATGTACCCAGGGCCTCAATGCCTCCCTTAGGAAAAGAATAAAAAACTAAACTACTTGCAGGTACTTATAACAAACTAAACAAACAGATTAATAATGAACCTTTATAAAACATTTTCCAAAACCTCATGGCATTATACTAATGGAAGACTCAACAAATGAATCAATTGCACTTTCTCTCTCTTCCACCTCGTCGTCCCACCATTCTCCTACACCCATTTCATTTTCTGCACACCCAATGGTGACCCAATAAAATTGGGTCACCCACCAATTTCTCTCTCTTCCACTACTACATTTTCTCTCTCATATTTTTATAATTTTATATTTGTGAAAAACATGTCAAAATTGTTCTTTATTTACAAAGGGGGAAAAATAGAACTATTGGTGGTTTTTATTTATTTTCTGGAATTTATTTATAGCCGTTCAAAAATAAATTTTTGGTGTAGAAAAAAAGTTGTCGTGCGGTGCACAACCACTGGCTGATCTCCAAGAATCATTTGGAGAGAATCAAGTCTATTTTGGATCTCTTTTTAAATGAGTTCTTTCAAGAGCCGATTTTTGATCTACATTGGAACCAACAAATTGGGTTAATGGAATTAACCCAATTTATTGACTCCCATTGGGACTTTGGGAGCTCTCTACCTACCACCCAAAAAGTATTGCCACCTAAAATAAATAATCATTTTGTTATTTTAGATTTATACTTGTTTAGAGAAATCCATCTTTATACACGAATGTCAATGGCTTTTTATGAATGAACGAATTTTCTTTTTTAAAAAAAAAGTACATATCACCTAAAAAGTTTTATCTCAAATCTCAGAGCAACAAAATTGAATTTTGCCTATTATTCTATCGCGATAGAGCGGCCTGTGGATGTGCCTAGACATAGGATTTTTCTAAGAACATAGTACAGACTACAGCACGGCCCACCACATCGTTCCACATGTTATTCTAGTACTAGGGCAACCTTGTACTATGTCTAGAGCCAAATTGATGCTGGGCCGTGAGGCATACGGGCCAGTACGGCCATGGCCAGGGCTATGTATACCTCCACACATATTTAGGTAACTAGGTTTAAAAGACGCTTCCCCCCCCCCCCCCTTTTTTTTGCTAAATCAGAATTTCATTAATGAAAGCCAAGCTACACAGAGGAGAAGATCCAAGTGAGGAGTGCATCAGGGAGACAAAAACCTTCAAAACATGATGCAAGTGCCCACTTAGCAAAATTATGTGCAAGAGATATATAGATTCTGGGGAGAAAGAGAGTGGACATGAAAGTTCAGTGAGAAGCGAAGAAATACAATTTAAAACGTGCTAATAACGTCACGGGAAGGGGGGACCAACTAAGATCTCATTGACGATGGTAAGAGCGTCACTGCGAATATCAAAACCTTGCATGCCAAAGGACTTCATATGGGTAAGAGCTGTGAGAATGGCATTAGCTTCATCATAATTCGGGGACGAAACTGAGAAGGACCGGGCTACATGTGCGTATTTAGACTATATCCCCTATCTGTGTGCCTACGGGGTGATGTCATGTTTAGGAGAGTAACTCTACCATGATGCATTATGAAGAACACAAATTATCATATCAGGCAGTCTGATATATCAGGCAGTCTGATATATCAGACGGATAGTACTGATGGCCTGTAAAATGGTATCGGTAAGCTAAAACTTTGTACTAACAACCTAAAAACTAGTATTACTTTTTTTTTTTCTCAATCAGTATCACTCTAGTACTGATTTTTATTTACCCATTATCACTTTTTGTTTATACAGTACTCGACTAATATATCAGGCCGCCTGACTAGGGATGGCAAAGGGGCGGGGCGGGTGCGGATAGTGTCTTACCTGCACCCGTACCCGCCTAGGTTAGTACTACCCGCCACTCGCCCCGCCACCCGTGGCGGGTAGGGAATTACAAACCATACCCGCCCCGGCGGGTATGATGTACCAACCGCACCCGCCCCGCATACCCGGCGGGTACCCATTATCAGCCCCATACCCGCCCCATACCTGATGAGTACTCGTTACCCGCCTCAGTATCCACCTAATACCCACTTCAAATCCGATTATTATCCGCATGAAAAATTAACCTGTAATTACTAATCACAAGTATAAAATACCAATACGACGACAATACCTGTTTAATACAAACCATATTCAAGTTTCTACAACATCAAATCCTTGAATACTACAACCAAACTTTTAAATCCATACATGTCCAACTCCATAAGTCCGGAAAAAACAAATTAAAAAAAGAAATTCCATATTGAGTGTGTTAGGATTGGAGCAAAAATCGAATTATAGAAGTTTTGTGAGTTGTGGCCTCGAAATCGCAAGGAATAGCATTGTAGGTGAGCTGGTGTTGTACTATGGCTGGGTAAAGGTTTATTGATGCTGGGCAGCTTGTGAATAATGCTGGGTAGGTATGTGCTTTACATCATGAAAAGTGAAGCGGCAATAGTACTGCAATGGAAATTACGGCCCGGCTTGTGATTAATAGTTTCAATTACACTCTTAAGAGGCTGCCTCATATAAGACAGTCAATGAGGCAGGTGGGCCTGTTGACTACAGCC
>BSSO01006725.1:0-11663 GCA_030267885.1 Mesembryanthemum crystallinum | reverse complement strand
AGAATTTTTGGGAGATGAACCCTCCTCATGATTGCAGCTGGTACTTCAAGAAATTACTTGACTTAAGAGAGGATCTCAAGAACCCAATCTGGGTGAATAATACAAAGAAGTACACAGTGGAAGAGGGCTACATATGGCTACACACTGCAGGGGAGCCTTGGCTAAAAGCTGCAAATGTTTAGGGGAGAATGAATAATGTCCCCAAACACTCGTTTATTCTCTGGTTAACAGCACACTTAAGACTGTTAACTAGAGATAGAATCATAAAAACGTTTAATGTGCAGATTGATGCTATTTGCTCCTTATGTACAGAAGAAGATGAGAATGTTGGTCACTTGTTTTTTGAATGTAGATGGTCTAACGTTTGCTGGAGCTCATTAATCAATGGAGCAAATTGTCAATCCCTGCTCAAAACTGGATGTCATGGATGTCAAGAAGAAGAAGAAGATTCACATATTGCAAGAAGCAGGTTATGAACGCCTGTCTAGCTGCGGCAGTGTATCATATATGGATGGAGAGGAACTTTAGACACTTCAGGAATTGCTCTAGAACACCATAAGACAGATTTGAAACCCTTAAATGGGAATTGCAGAACAGATTTTGTAATTATAAGCCAAGGAAGCTTAGCACAGGGGATAGAACTTATCTAACCAATTTATTATAAACAAAATTAGACATATGTGAGGCTTGGGAAGAACAAGAGAGATACCCTTCCTAGAAGGTGAGCTCTCTCTTCCCTCCCTTAGGTGTATATAAACTGGTTTGTTTTGGTATAATATCATACTGATTTTTACCAAAAAAAAAATTGTCTAATTTTTCATGGAGCTAAACCTTATGTTTTGTGAATATGGAATTGTTCACAATAAGAATTTATTGAACATCAACACAGAAAAGGCTATGCATTATGTTAAAATTTCCCTTTGGCGTTATCTTTTTTCCCAAACCGAATTTGTTTGGTTCTCATCATTAAATCAGTGGTTGAAATTTATTTATTATCGTAGTTTGCTATAATTTATGGTGGTTATCATTATAATAGTATTCATAAAAACAACTATTCCTTTGAAGAATTTCTTTCATTTGATGAAATCCATATTTTTAAGGTTATCCCTTATAACGCATGTAAGAATTCATAAGTTGATTCTTGAAGAAGAAAATATTTTTCTCTAAAGTTTCATGCAGTTTATTTGGTTAGCCATGCATTAACTAACATATGACAATCAAGATGTGTTGCTATTTAATTAGCCATACATGTAAAAACTAAAAAAAAAATAAAGCTGTAATCATCCATTAATTAAAAAAATACATGTTTAAAATCCTTAATCGATCATCCATGAATCAAAATTAGATAATATTTCCATTGACAGAGAAAAAAAACATATATACTTAAATCATGTATTTGTTGAATAGTTTAAACTTGCTTCAAATTAAATACTTGAAAGATTTCCCCCCGAGGGAGCTATATGTGAAGTTCAATATCATAAATATACATATAACCAGAGAGGAGGATTCGAATTTGTAACTTAATATTCCTATGACCTTTCAATTTGGACCCTTATTCAATAGTAATCCAAAAACTTGCACCTATAAAGATGGTTCATTAGTGAAATTTTCTTTAACCTTGATGTTTAATAGGTAAAGGGAACATAATTGTTTCACAAAAATTGTATAGAACATGAGAGTTCCTTCTATATAAGATTTTGTTGGGATATCTACCAAATCCAAACAAATTAATTGAGCTTGTTTTATTTTATTTAAAAAATGAAAAAACAAAGAAGGAAGAAAAAAGAATTGTAGACAGAATGTTGGTTTTTTTTTTTTTTTTTGATCGGACAAGCCAACTTGTTTTGTTTTTTGGCCTCTAATTGTTGAGGCGGTGGTATAGCTTCCTATGGAAGCTAAAAGTATTGGAATTAAAAGGCGAAAACCCTTGGTAGAAGGTGCCGGGGTGTATTGCCGTGAAATTGGAAAAGTATTGCCACAACAAGTTGCTGTGAGGTGAAACAAATTGAGAGATAGTGAGGAGTGCTCCAAATTTGTTCTAACTTGTGTATATAGGATGATGATGAATCTCGCAAGCGCACGGATTATCGAAGTAGTAAATTCAAGATCGAATCCACATGGACTCTTATTAAACACTAGGCTTTGATGAATTTATGCAATCTAAACCAATTGAATAAGGTAATGAAAAGAACTAGACTAAGCGGGAAATCAGTACTAAAACTAGGTAATGAGCAATTAAATACGAGAGATCAATAATGTAAAAGAATCCTAAGATCAAGGTTTGCCAACAATGTAAGTGAATAACAAACTATCAACCTTCAAACCCGAATATACATACTCATTTCACCATGGATAATCGACTAAGTGATTACTACCTCCTTTCGGAGTGTAATAACGTGCCCCAACAAATGTTTAAGGTCTACTTCTAGCATCCTAACCACAGGTTCAAACCCATTAAGAATAAATTCGATTGAAAGTGAGTCACAAAGGGTTATATTCTACTTTCATGAATAAAATCCTAAGTCCAAGCTTATGCCTTTCCAACAATGAGTAGACTCTTTCAAGGTCTAACAAGGTCAAAAATATGGTAAAATGGTGATCAATCATTTTAATAAACACTTGGCATGCATAGTTTGACATGATGAGAAATGAGAAATAAGAAGGGGAGAGGGGTCAACCATTCATCATCAATCACACATTGAGGCTAACCCCAACCCTAGCATGAGATTTAGGCCCTAATCATCATAGAAATCAAGCACAAGCTAATACAAGTACTTAACATCATGAAAATGAGAGAAAGAAACATTGAAATTCAAAGCACTAATGAACTAGATTAATAAAGACTAGAGAAAATGTCACCCAAAGTCTTCAAGAATCTTCACAATATTGGAGAAATCCCCTAAAAATGCTTAGAACACTCAAAACCCTTGAAAAGCTCTCTAAAAATTTCTCTATCTACCCTAAAATGAAGCTTAGACGTCAAGTGTGCCCAAAAATGAGGTTTATAAAGGGTTTACTAGTCAAAAATCTCGAAACATGGGCAAAACAGGCGAAACATGGCTTCGGCAGGCGAAACATGGCCTCCCCATGTCTCACTACATGGCCTTTTAAAAAAGGAGAAACATGGGTTGGCAGGGGAGACATGGGTTGCCTATGTTTCAGCCGATCATCCCATGGATGAAATTGAAAATCACCAATTCAGTTTTTCTTTACTCCTTGAGGTGAGACATGGCCATGCTTCAATATGGACAACCCATATGGTTGGTTCTTTAGGGCCTTGTCTTGAGTTTCTTCACATACTTTGCCTTTACTGTCTTAAATCCCGATCTCTTTCATCTCTTAAAGTAACCAAAAGTAATGATCAAGCATGTTTGGCTCCAAATTTGTTCCCTACACAAAAAGACAAACAAAAAGTGTAAACTATAACTAAAAGAGCTAAAACTGAGCTAAAATAGCATCAAAGTAAGGCTAAACTAATACGAAAAGTAACCGAATTATGTACATATAAACCACTTACCAAACGGCAATTGGGTGAAGATAATTAGAGTTTTTCAGGTTCATTTTCAACAGGTATTCGGGTTCGTATCTTCGGGTTGGTTGGGTACTATTTTGATTGAGGGTTATCGATTTGTACTAATCTTAGAGATAGTTTACTTGTTGTTGTGATTGTTGGTTTTGTTCCCATTGTACTCATGATTATTGATAGTGGATTTGATTTAGTGCGTGGAGATCTGAATCGTGGTTTTCCCCCTATTGTTGAGAGGGGTTTTCCACATAATATTGGTTGTGTTCTGATTTAGTTTCTTGCACTTAATTTCTTCGATTATTATTATTGTTGTGGTGGTTGTGTTAAATACCGTAATTTTCCCCAACAAGTGGTATCAGAGCTGTGGTGGTAGAATCCGAGTGGTGGGAAAATTACTCTATTTTTTCAGGGAGGAATTATGTTGGAATCGTGTCAGGTTGTGTCCCGAAATTTGATGTTTCGCTGTTTGATGGCAAAATTAATTTTACTCTGCGGAGAAGTACTATTGAAGATTTGTTGGTTCAACAGAATTTAGATGAGGCTTTAGATGAGAAGCCTACTGGCTTAACTGATGCACAATGGACATCAAAGACGAATAAGGCAGTCAGTATAATTAGGTTGGCTATAGCTCGGGAGATCAAGTATAATTACTTGACTAAGACAGATCCAAAAGTGTTGTTGGATAAACTCCAAAGTGTATATGCATCTAAAACGCTGATTAACAAGTTGTGTTTGAGATATGAGTTGTACCAGCAGGATGGAGCGGGTTACAGTGTTGTAGGACCACATCAACAGTTCAGCCAACTAGTATGTCAGTTGAGAAACGCAAATGAGAAAATTTCGAATCAAGAAGAGGTGTTATTGTTTTTGGCTTCACTACCCAAGCCTTACAGGCCTATTGTGCAGACACTACTTGTAGGAAGGACGGAGATTACATTGGATGAAGCAATAACAGTGTTGAGGGAGAACGAACGGATGATGATCCAGGATGATGGTGTTCCTCCAAGAGATGATCAGGTACAAGTTGTCGAGGGATCCGAAAGAGGGAGGAATCAGGAGAGGAAGAGAGATGGACCGAGAAACAGATCGAAGTCACATGTGAGAGACTTTGGTAACATGGAGTGTTACTATTGTGGTGAAAAGGGTCATATTCAGAGCCGTTGCCCGAAAATGAGAGAAGACTTAAAGAGTTTCAAGCAGCTGCAGGAGAAGATGGGTAAGGCCAAAATTGATGAGGGTGGTTCCTCTAACGTGGTTCAAAGTGATGATGAGTTGTTCTTGGCTAGCCATGATGAGAAGGTGGAAGACCAAGAGAAGTGGGTGTTGGATTCGGTCGCATCGAGTCATATTTGCCGAGACCAAACCTTGTTCGATACTTTGCGCCAATATGGTGAGTATGGTCATATCAACATGGGAACGACCAAAAGTTGAAGGTCAAAGGGATGGGTAGCATCCGAATGGAGCTCCATGGAGGTGTGACTAGAACCTTTCACAATGTCAGGTATGTAACCGATGCTCGTGTTAACTTGATTTCGTTGGGAGAGTTGACATCATGTGGGTGTAGATACGTTGGTACCGGGAGGTGGTGCAAAGCATATCGAGGGGCTAATTTGGTAATGCAAGGGAGGAAGGCTAATAACAACATTTGTTATGTTGAAGGTCGTTGTGTTCGTAAGAGCAATACCGTGAAGAAGAAGGTCCGTTTTTCGGATGAGGTGGAGGTGTATGGTGATTTGGGTCGAGGGAGGAATTAATTGGGTTGGTTTTATTTTATTTAGTTGTTAGTTAAATAAAATAAAACAAGAAATAAAAAATGAAAAAACAAAAAGGAAGAAGAAAGAATTGTAGACAGAATGTTGGTTGACTTGAGTAAGTGGGTCAAGCCCACTTGTTTTGTTTTTTGTCCTCTAATTGTTGAGGCGGTGGTATAACTTCATGTGGAAGGTGAAAGTATTGGAGTGAAAAAGGAGAAAACCCTTGGTAGAAGGTGCCAGGGTGTATTGCCGTGAAATTGGAAAAGTATTGTCACAACAAGCTGTTGTGAGGTGAATCAAATTGAGAGATAGTGAGTAATGCTCCAAATTTGTTCTAGCTAGCTTGCGTGTGTGGGACGAAAATCGGGTGAAGATAATTATAATTTTTCGGGTTTGTCTTCGACAGGTATTTGGATTCGTATACTCGGGTTGGTTGGGTACTATGATTAAGGGTTATTGATTTGTACTAAACCTAGAGATAATTTACTTGTCGTTGTGATTGTTGGTTATTCCCATTGTACTCTTAATATTGATAGTGGATTTGATTTAGTGCGTGGAGATCCACACCGTGGTTTTTCCCTTATTGTTGAGAGGGGTTTTCCACGTAAAATTGGTTATGTCATGATTTATTTTCTTGCACTTAATTTATCTAATTAGTACTATTGTTGTGGTGGTTGTGTTAAAATATCATAATTTTTCCCAACAGATCTAAACTTAAACATAGTGGTAGAACTTCTCATTATTTGACGTTTTACCTCAATGCTCGTTGAACAAAGAAATATGCCTACAAATCATTAAAATTATAAATGCATAAAATTATGATTTATCGTGGCTAAAAAAAGAACATTATCATTACATTCACAGCGGAACTGCAAAACAAAAGAACTAAAAGATGGGAAGGGTGGTTGTTTTGCTACCGGGCATTGATTTATGGGAAGGGGGATTATATAAAAGAACCATATGTACTATGTAATATCATACATCCAAATAAATTATTCTTATTTCTTCTATAAAAACGTAACTTTTATATTTTGGTAGATCCGTGGCTTTTATTTAGTAAAAATTGAGATTTTATCATTAGATATTCGCCAAATTATGACACGAAAGATTATGACATAATTTTTATTCTATTTGAATTATTTCTGTTATTAAAAAATAATTCGCTTATGTGATGTGTTCTACGCTGTCGAAAAATGCTTCTTTTATGTATATATTATAATTCTACTGAATTTTGTTATACCTTTTTGACATATAAAATTATCTTACATTATGTATCTCCAACTATAATATTCATCTCAATTTCTTTAAAATAATCCATCACTTACATAATTAAATTAAATATTCAATTCATAATTAAATTAGAGAAAAATAAGAATAAACATTAATTTTCTAAAAAGTTATTTCAAATTAAAAGTGAATTTAAAATTTAATTTAAAGTTATAATAGAAGTTTTAAGCTCTTAATAAAAAAAAATACAGGTATAATAAAATAAAATGATCTAATTATATGATGTTTTTGTGAATCGCATGGGATATGAAAACTAGTTAGGGATGCATGATACTTGTGAAATGGAAATTCATTTTAACTTTAGCAGTTTTCCCGTGTGAATCAATCTATCTGTTAGTAAGAATAATCCCCTGTCTCACTATATGTGTTATCTCTTATCCTGCTCCTCTATAGATTTGATACATAAGCATTTTATATTTTTTTTTATTAATAAATAGGGATATATGACAAATGCACGAAAGGTTGAGATTTAGATGGTCATGATTATAGTACATAGAATGGGACATGTGATCTTGATTGCTCTCTCTTTATTATCTTATTCGTTTTGTTGGTGTTTTTTCTCTGTTATTTGGAACATTCTTCAACTTGTTGGGTTGTTGAGAACTTTGAATCAATTTATGCAAAATGGGTTTTGTAATGAGACTAACGATTCTTCACGAAAATGTTCTAATCACAAATATTATACTTGTAAGTTGTGTTACTTTGATACCCTTTGTTTATCATCAATTTGTGAAGTAGCTAACTAATCATTGAGAAAACAATTATGAATTGCTTTGTGTCGTTTAATATATGGTTGTATTTTTTTATTCCCTCCCTATTGACTTTTTTCGAGGTCGTTGAGTGTACACTTTGACCGTTAATATATATATTTTGTATACATTATCAAAAATTATGATAATATAACCTTGTGATTGTAGTCTTAAAGATCAATCTATTGATATATTTTTAATATTGTGAATCATTCTATTTTTTTTTTTTTTTATCAATTAATGGTCAAAGTTGACGTAATTTGACTCACGAAAGTTTTGACGATGATTAAAAATATACACCCTCCATTCATTATTGAAGGTGACACTCACTATTGGGCACAATATTTAATGAGAGAAGGAAATTGCCCCATTACCTTACTTTACTATTGGGTATAAAGGTGATAGTGACTTTATAAGAGAGAAAAAGTTAAGGGTATTATTTTAATACTTTCAAGAAATTTTTTTTGCCAAAAAGAGAAGTGTACTTTATTTTGTGAACGGACTAAAATGGAATGTGTAATCTTAAAAAATGAACAGAGGGGGTAATTATTTATTCTCATTTGTGCTTAATGGATGTGTGAAGTGTTTGTGTGTAGCAAAGAAAATGAGATGATGATTGTTAACGTGCAACAATTGGAGAATGGATACAAGAAAACTTCAAGTGAAGATGAATATTTTTGCTTGTCAGAATTCTTGTATGTGCCTTCCATTTATTTATATTGACTTGGAACAATTGATGGGAACCAATATCAAATGGTGAAAGTAATCTGTACAGAGGGACCAACGCTTCTGTGTTGTTCCTTATAGACAACGAGCATGTTAGTTTCAAAATGGTTTTAAAATTATTTGCAAAATGATTTTTAAACCAAAGATCTTTTTTTACTAGTCCTTAACCCTTAAGCTTCCACAAGAATTTTCTAAAAAATCAAATAGATTTTTGGGATTTAAATTGATTGGAGCCATCTTGTCATTGAACCGCGTGCCACTCTAGGGTGGAGGATAGAAAAAGGGCTAATTTGACTCCCAGTCTTTCTCCTCCAAAACTTCCCTTTAAAACTGATGTTTTGGCTTTGACAACCTTAGCCTATTACCCACCGTGTAGATGGCTTTCACACACCCCCTCAAACCCTAGCAGATTGAATTAGGATTGTTGGCATAAATTGATCCTCATAATTGTAGGGTTACTATATCAAGTGAGCAACCCATGTTTTTGTGTGTGTGTGCGTGCGTGCGTGAGAGAGAGAGAAAGAGAGTTCTAAAGATGATAGGCGAGTTAGATATGGTTGGAAAGGTAAAGGAAAGATGAGGAATGTAATGGTGACAAAAATCAAAAGAGAATTGAAAGGGAGTGAAGCAAAGGGCAACGAGCCATTGTTATTATTGCCACATTGCACTTGAGGGCAGTTATACGTTCAAATGGTAATTATTATTAAAAAAAATCATGGGAAATTCCAATTGGTATCCTCATAGTTAAGACATTTTCAATTGGTACATAATAATTTTTTTTTTTTTGAAATACATTGGTGCCCTTATGTTCTTTACCTTTTCTATTTGGTTGGGCATTTTCTTTGAGAAAGTTGCAAATTCAGGTCTCAAGTTTATTAATTTTGCAAATATTATATTTGTCTATTTATCTAGTGCTTCCTCTCAATCATTATTGAAGTTTTGAGGTGCAGGTGCAAAAGTGAAGCTTTACAATGATAAATGAAGGGTTGATGAGCAGAGGAGAAATTGGAGATGGGTGGTAGACCAAAATAAGATGTCACATATACAAATTAACGACTCAATCAACAATTTAAAATTAAGGTCACCAAGTAACAAGTGCGAATAACGGAGGGCACCATTGGTTTAAAGAAAATGAATTAATAAATTGGACACCAATTGAAAAGGTCTTAACCATGAGGATGCCAATCGAAATTTCCCAATAATCAATAATAGTTCCTTGCAAATTTTCTCCCCCTCCTCCTATTTTTCAATAATTTATATTGCATCTTCATTATTCTTTTTCGCCACTAGCATGTATATGTACAAGTACTCATATTTATTCGGCAACTTTTCGGTCTTCTACTATAATTTTGAATATTAGTTATTTTAAAGCATGAATGCAAGAGAATTAGAAGAGCTGCCCTGGTAGCTACTACCTATGAGATTTGGAGGGAAAGGAACAACAGATTCTTAAGAAATCAGGAGAGGTAAGTGAATCAGATTGTTAGAAATATGCAATATACCGTAGCAGTTCGAGCCTATAATTTTAGAAATAGCTCAGATGATTGTATTAATGCGTATGTACAGTAGGAGATAGCTGTTAATACAGTGGATATAAGTGATGTAAGGGGTACCCCCCTATAACCTGATTTGTTCCCCTTGTGGATGAATATAGCAAAGCACTGACCTTCTCCTAAAAAAATAATTATCTTATAACCATCAACAAAGCGAACTCTCCCATACCCTCATCATTAAAAGTTATTTTAACGATCCTAACAGTTTGGAATATTGCTTATTTCTTTTTAGGATAATGGTTAGCGTTTTATTCTCATCTCCCAATGGTTATCAACGTGATAACCTTGGATGAAAAAAAATAGAGTATATCAAGATTAAGGTAATCCTCGCAAAGAGCTATACTACAATTCATGTTTATAAAGTGGCAGAGCCCAACTAAGCATAGAGAAAAAGCAATAGGAAAAACTATATCATCCTATTCACCTCTGCAATTGACCATTCTCAAATATACATAGAACTAGATCTAACTCACGAACTTTTTAGTTGATTTGCTTCTATTATCAAATAATCTTTTATTCCTTATTTACAAAAACATGTCTGCGGTGGCCTCACACATGAGGTTTGGTGCTTGTCGGAGAAAAAAGTGGTAGTTAATGTTTCTAAGTACCACCTTATTCTTCTTCAAGTACCAAGCCTCGTGAAGCCGCCTCATAGGAGAATATTTCCTTCTTATTTCAATATCGTTATGGGTTTGTAAATGGTTTAACGGTAGACATATCAACATACTCATCCTGCTTTCCAATTACAGCGCCCAATTTGAAATTATTCTCACTATTATTATTTTTGCATCAAATTTTAAATAAGCAGTTGACGTATTTACAAAAACAAAAAAATTATCTTATGTTGTGTTATGAAAATATTATATGTGGATGTACATTATGGTCCCCAATATCTTTTGTTATATCTTGTAATATGGAAAGAGTTCTATCTTCCATATATTGTGTATCTAGGGTTCTTACTCCAGAAGTAAAACCCTACCTCCTTGTACTATATGTATCCCCTTATGAGAATAATAGATATACAGCTCTTCTCCCTTCCTCTCTCTAATTTTCTCTCTAGCTATTATTTCATAACACATTATCAGCACCACGCTCTAACCTTAATTTATGTTTGCTTGCAGTCAACTATACATCTGATCAACGATTGCAAATTAAAAGGCTATGGGACTCTAATCATGTGAGGAGATAATCATCAAACCTTAGTATATCATGACGGTAACATGAATATATATGAGGTACACTTCAGATCTGTTTGCTTATTGGTAATATCATATAGATTAAATGCAGGCAATACAAGAATCACTATGCTGCCTATGTATATGTCAATGATTTACGCCATACTTAATGTTTGCCTTATGTTATTATGAACTTCTATACTACTCGTGATTTGATGAAAGACTAAGATCTATAGTTATATACTTTGGCTTGTGGGTTACTAAATTATCAAGTCATATTAAACATTGCTATGAGCTTATGATCAACAATTGCGAATGTTTCATAAAGCTATGTGACTACTGATGTTCTCTTTTAATCTATTATTTCCATATGGTACCCATATAAATTTTTATCATATCTTGCAATATTATTTATTAGTTCTTTATTTTATATTAGTTCATATTGATTCATGAATTACATTGTTGATGCAATATGTGATTAGATCTCATCATTGTTGGTGCGTTTGCTACATGTGAAGTTAGTTACATATTTTATTTGCAATCATGATAAGGCTTAATGAAAGTTATGATGTAAATATGAATCAATTGATAATCTATGGTGAGCTAATATAGGTCAGAATATTATGTACTTATTTAAATATCACTAATGGCATGTGGTACTTTGTATCTATGTTTTTGGATCTGTATTACAAGATGATTTTGAGTTTTAATATCATAGATTGTAATACGATATTTTTGGTTGTCTCCGTATTTATATTTGAGTAAAATTCTTCAAGGAGAGTGCAAAGTAGTGTTGTTTTACTGGGCTCAATCATGTATCTATTAGCAAGAATTATCACCTGGTAAGTGACTAATTGCTACCAAAAGCTACGCATAGACATAGTTAGTACGAA
>BSSO01006724.1:0-11664 GCA_030267885.1 Mesembryanthemum crystallinum | reverse complement strand
GGGGTTGAGTGGATGAATTCCTGTCCTCCCTTATGTGCCCAGCACGTGCTGGTTGGCCGAAGGGACCAATTCGTGAGAAAACGGCCGTTTTCTGGGTTGCTAGACAAAACAGCCGTTTTCGGCCAGAAACGGCCACTGCTGGAGGCCGTTTTCTGCAATGTCGCACGAGCTGCAAAGAGGCAGTGAGTTTTGGGGGTCGTTTTCTCTCAAAAACGACCAAAACAAAACGGGGGGTTTTGGATTTGATGCTCCCATGTGTTAGAAATTTCAGCACATCAATCATTTGCACCTCGTCACCTCTTAGCACCTCAAATCCTTACCAATCACGAACCCGAATTTCTCCATCTCCCCCTAACCTCAAAATACAAACACCAACCTGAAATCTTGAGGGTCCACATCAAACCCTTCCACATCAAAAATCACAAAAACACATCGATTCCACACAAGAAGAGAATAATATATATACAAAAGAGATCCTACAAAATGAAAATTAATGAAAATCAAGGAGGAAAAAGAACTAGGAGTTAAGAGAAACTTGGGTTGCCTCCCAAGAGCGCTCGTTTTAAGTCATGAGCTCGACTCCTCTTTATTGATTTGGTTGAAGGGGGCTCGGAGAGGCTCAAGGTAGTGACCTTCTCCATTGGTTCTCCAGCTAGATAAAGCTTGAGCCGTTGACCGTTTGCCTTGAAAATCGTGCCATTTTTTCAAGTTTTGCAATTCAACCGTCCCATAGGGGAACACCTTGAGAACCTTAAATGGCCCGGACCATTTAGACTTCAATTTTCCGGTAAAGAGTTTCAACCGGGAGTTGAACAAGAGCACTAGATCTCCCATTTGGAACTCCTTTCGTAGGATGTGCTTGTCATGCCACTTCTTGGTTCTCTCTTTGTATAACTTGGAATTCTCATAGGCATCCAATCTTATCTCATCTAGCTCGTTAATTTGGAGCAACCTTCTCTCACCCGCCTTCTTCAAATCGAAATTGAGGTTCTTGATGGCCCAAAAAGCCTTGTGTTCAAGTTCAACGGAGAGGTGGCATGGCTTTCCATAAACAAGTCGAAAGGGGGTGGTGCCTATTGGTGTTTTGAATGCGGTGGGGTAGGCCCATAGTGATTCTTAATGTTTTAAAGCCCAATCCTTTCTCGACCTCGAGACCACCTTCTCCAAAATGCTCTTTACTTCACGATTGGAAATCTCGACTTGTCCGCTTGTTTGCGGGTGGTATGCCAAGGTAACTCGATGATTGACGCCGTATTTCTTCAAGAGGGCCTCAAAGTGGTTTTCAATGAAGTGAGGGCCACCATCGCTAATAACCATCCTTGGTACCCCAAAGCGGAGAAAAATGACTTTTTTGAAAAACTTCGATACCACCCTTGCGTCATTGGTGGGGGACGCCACGACCTCAACCTATCTAGATACGTAGTCCACCACCATGAGAATATATCTATTCTCACACAAAGATGGGAATGGTCCTATAAAATCGAGCCCCCACACGTCGAATATTTCAACCTCAAACATGTAATTCATAGGCATCTCGTTTCTCCGAGTGATGTTACCGGTCTGTTGGCATCGGTCGCACTCTTTGACATGGAGATACGTATCTTTGAACATGGATGGCCAAAAGAATCCCGCTTGAAGAATTTTTGCCACGGTCTTTGAAGCACCGGTTTATCCCCCACATGGTAAATCATGGCAATGAGTGATTATACCCCTTATCTCATCCTCAGGGACACATCTTCGGTAGATCCCGTCCGCGCACCATTTGAAAAGGAAGGGATCGTCCCAATGGTAATACTTAGCGTCATGGAGGAGTTTCTTCCTTTGGTGGGAACTCAACTCTTGAGGGATGACTCCACAAGATAAGTAGTTCGCTAAGTCGGTGTACCACGGGAATCCGACTCTTGATAAGGCATAGAGGTTATCATCCGGAAGAGATTCATTGATAGGGAGGACATCTTCACCAATAGTGTCACTGAAAAGCCGGGATAAGTGATCGGCCACCACGTTTTCTGCCCCTTTCTTGTCCTTGATCTTAAGGTCGAATTCTTGAAGCAAAAGTACCCAACGAATCAATCGAGGCTTGGCCTCCTTTTTGTTCAACAAGTACTTCAAGGCCGCATGGTCCGTATGGACAATCACTTTGGATCCCACCAAATAGGACCGAAACTTCTCCATTACAAAAACAACCGCAAGAAGCTCCTTCTCGGTCGTTGTGTAGTTAACTTGGGCCTCATCTAAGGTCTTGCTTGCGTAGTAGATTACGTGGAGCCTCTTATCCTTTCTTTTCCCTAACAACGCACCAATCGCATAATCGCTAGCATCGCTCATGACCTCGAAAGGGAGGTCCCAATCCGACGGTTGTATGATAGGAGCCGTGGTAAAGGCGTGCTTTAACCTGTTAAAGGGTTCAAGACATTCTTTAGTAAATACAAATGGGGTGTCCTTGACCTAAAGCAAAGTTAAGGGTTTGGCGATTTTGGAGAAGTCCTTGATGAAGCGACGGTAGAACTCCGCATGACAAAGAAAACTTCTCACCCCCTTAACATTGGTGGGGGGTGGTAATCGCTCTATAACCTCGACTTTAGCTTTGTCAACTTGGATCCCCCGATTAGAAATCAAGTGACCCAATACTATGCTCTCTTGTACCATGAAGTGACATTTTTCCCAATTTAACACAAGATTCACTTCTTCACACCTTGCCAAGACTCTCCCAAGATTAACTAGACAAGTATCAAAACTTTCCCCATACACACTAAATTCATCCATAAACACTTCCATTATGTGTTCAATAAAGTCCGAGAAGATTGCCATCATGCATCTTTGGAAGGTGGCGGGCGCGTTACATAGTCCAAATGGCATTCTTCGATAACCGAAGGTGCCATAGGGACATGTAAACGTGGTCTTCTCTTGGTCATCGGGGTGAATCGGGATTTGAAAGAACCCCGAGTACCCATCCAAATAGCAAAAATGGGAATGTTTAGCTAGTCTTTCAATCATTTGATCAATAAAAGGAAGAGGGAAATGGTCCTTACGAGTGGCGCAATTTAATTTCCTATAATCAATGCACATGCGCCATCCCCTGACTATTCGGGTAGAAATCAACTCATTACTTTCATTTTTCACCACGGTTGTCCCACCTTTCTTAGGAACTACTTGGACGAGGCTTACCCACCTACTATCCTAGTTAGGGTAGATAATACCGGCATCAAGTAGTTTCATGACCTCTTTCCTAACCACTTCCTTCATATTGGGATTCAACCTACGTTGATGCTCAATAGAAGGCTTGTGGTTCTCCTCTATATTGATCCTATCCATGCAAAGAGATGGACTAATACACTTGAGATCATCAATGCTATACCCAATAGCTTGTTTGTGCTCTTTTAAAACATTGATCAACTTGAAGCATTCCTCTTCATTGAGGTTAGCATTGATGATTACCGGGTAAGTCTCATTCTCCCCAAGAAAAGCATACTTAAGAGAAGGGGGAAGGGGTTTGAGTTCAAGTTTAGAATCATTACCCTTGCTAAGAGTCGGATCATTGGCTTTGTCATTCAAACACTCTACCTTTCCCTTACCCTTGGTGAGGGGCTTGGCATCCAAGGCGAGCACACACTCCCTTAGGTAGTGATCTCCAATGCATTACTCCTTTGGGACTTGGGAGGTGAGAAGCATCTCAAGGGGGTCCTTGCAAATGTTAGTGGGAAAAATTTCTTGCACAACCTCATCAATAATATCAATTCTACAACATGACCCCTCAAACATAGGAAATTTCAAAGAATTAGTCAAATTGAACTCGACTTTGTCACCTCCTACACTTAGGGTCAATTTCTCATTCCTGACATCTATCATAGCATCCGCCATAGCCAAAAATGGTCTACCAAGGATTATGGGGATTTGGGTGTTTTCTTCCATTTCTAAAACAACAAAATCAACCAGAAAGAAGAATTTCACAACTCTAACCAGAACATCCTCAAGAATGCCCACGGGGTGCTTGATAGAGCGGTCCACCATTTGCAAGGTCATGGTGGTGACCTTGAGATCTCCCAAGTCAAGTTTCTCACAAATGGACAAGGGCATGACACTTACACTAGCCCCTAAGTCACATAAGGCCTTATTAATGGTCATGTTCCCAATAGTGAAAGGTATGGAGAAAGTACCGGGATTCTTGAGTTTAGGAGGGGATTTGTTTTGGATTAAAGCACTACATTGTTCCGTGAAGGCCACGGTCTCAATCCCCTCTAAACTCTGCTTCTTAGTCAATATTTCCTTCAAAATTTTAATATGAAGGCATTTGACTAACCAAATCCGTAAAGGGAATATTGACTTGAAGCTTATTTACGATCTCTAAGAACTTGCCATATTGAGAATCAAGCTTACCCTTAAAAAACTTTTGAGGAAAAATGAGAGGGGGATTAAATGGGAAAGGGGAAACATTCTTGCTTTTATCAACTTTGTTAGAAGTTTTCATCTCACTTGATTTCCAACCTCACTCTTCTCCTCAATGGACTTGTCCAATTGAGGTGGTGTTACCTCCTCCTCCTCCCCTTGGAGAGGTCTAGGGTCCTCACTAAGCATGCATGGACCCTCATAGTTGGTACCACTCCTTAGAGTGATGATAGCATTGGCACTTTCCCTAGGACTAACGGTGTGTCCTGGGACTAGGCCTAGTCGATGATGAGCTAGCAATTTGAGAAATTTGATTCTCAAGCATCTTGTTGTGGGTAGCAAGAGAATCGACCTTGGAGGTCAAGTGTTTGATAGCATTCTCCATTGCACCCCCTTGGGTTCTAAACTCATCATTGGTTTTGGATTGAGTAGCAATAAAGTTCTACATGAGAGTCTCCATATGAGATTTGGGCGGTGGGGGGTTGTAGGGAGGCCTAGGGTTTTGAAAACTCAGGGGCCTTTGGAATGGAGGGCCTTGAGCACCTTGGGGAGGGGGAGCATTGTTCCGGTAGGAGAAATTAGGGTGGTTCCTCCAACCGGGATTATAAGTGCTAGCATAAGGGTCATTCCTAGGAGAATTACTATTAACATAACACAATTGTTCCAAACTTGGCTCACTAGAGCCCCACAATTGACAAGAGGAGGCCTCATGACCCACAATACCACATATTTCACATGTTGAGGATTGACAAGAGGAGACGTTAGCATGATTTAATTTGTCAATTTTTAGGTTAAGAGCATCCAATTTTGAATTCAAGTGGTCAATGGAATCAAGATCATACCTTCCTCCCGCTTTCTTGGTGATGGCCCTCTCATTCACCCAAGATTGATGATTTTGGGCCATATCTTTGATGAGCTTGTGAGCCTCAGCTAAAGTCTTCTTCATCAAGGTGCCTCCCGCCGCCGCATCAATAGTAAGCCTCGTGTTTGGTAGGATACCATTGTAGAACGTGTGTAGGAGGGACCACCTGTCAACCTTGTGATTAGGGCAAGCACGTTGTAGATCCTTAAACCGCTCCCATGCTTCGTAAAGACTTTCCCCTTCCTTTTGAGAGAAAGATGTTATTTGATTCCTTAGGGTAATCATCTTGGAAGAGGGAAATGATTTCTCCATGAACACCTTAGAGAGTTGGGCGCATGTAGTGATGGACCCGGGGGCCATGGAATGAAGCCAAGCACGAGCTTTATCCCTCAAGGAGAAGGGAAAGAGTCGTAACCTTATCACGTCTTGGGATACCCCACTTATCTTCAAAGTGTCACATAGTTCGAGAAAAGTGTTGAGATGGAGGTTGGGGTCCTCCTTTGGAGTGCCTCCAAATTGATTATGTGACACCATGGAGAGGAGGGATGGCTTAAGTTCAAAACTGTTAACATCCACATTCGCCCTAGCAATGCCAGATGTATGCTTATAATCATTTGGGGATGCATAGTCGCCGAGAGTCTCCATGCCGGGTTTTGCCCTTGGAGTACTGTTACCCTTGGGTATGGGTCGATTGAAAGGAGTAACAAGAGCGGAAGTCTTTCTAGCGCCTTTCTTTCGGCCCCTTGGCATAGAAGTTGTACCCTACACAAAAGAACAAAGGCACAAGAGCGATAAAACAAGTAACAACTAGAAAATAAAAGTGGTCTAATCTCGCTCGATCACTAAGCCTAATGGTTGCACCGAGTCCCCGGCAACGGCGCCAAAAACTTGATTGACCCGCAAGCGCATGGGTATCAAAGTAATAAAAAGTTCGTCTCCATGAGGACTCTATACTAAGCACTAGACTAATTAGCGATTAAACGATCTAAACCGGGATCAAATTGGAATTAGAATATAGCATGCAATCTAAATCGAACTAAGAACTGAACAACGACTAAACTAAGAGGTAGAGAGGAATCAAAATCAAAATAAACAAGAGCTAGGACGGGGAATGCCGCCAATCATGCTAATCATATTTGATAACACCCAATTACCCCCAATTGATCAACAACCCTAGAGAATAGCTACTACAAGTATCCCACCTCCTTTCGAAGAATAGGAGGTGCCTAACCATTATTCACAATCCCATTTCTAGATATTATTCACAAGATTAAACCCATTAGGCATGGTAGCAAGTTTTATAGTCACAAAGGGGAAGACTCATTTTCATGAAATCTAGCCCTAAGCTCAAGAATTAGCTTATCCAATACTCATCACCATTTTTCAATGAACGACAAGCATCTAAAATGAGACAAAAGGTTAGCTAAGCATTTTGTCAAACACTAAGTGTGCTAATCTTGCATCAAAAGGGAATATGATGATCAAACGAGGGGTTGGGGTTATTTTCACATGACCAACATGGATTGGGGGCTTAACCCAACCCTAGCATGGGAAATTACTCACTAATCATGGATTGAGTCAAACAAAATACCATTTCATTCAATAGCAAACCCATCATAGAGAGTAGATTAAAACACAAAATGGAATTAAAATAGATATAAGGATGAGAAATCTTACAACTAAATGTATAAACCTCACTAATCCAAGATAAGCTAGTGCTAATCACTCTAAAAGTCTTGATCTTGCCAAAGAAAGTAAAAACTATAAATGCTAAAAAAGTTCTCTTGAAAGCTAAAAAGAAAGAGCTGAATTTTCTGCCCAAAAAGCTGCTCTCCCCCCATTTCCTTAGGTCATCGTCCTTAAATAACGAAGAACATGTGTCAGCCATCGGGGAGAGGGGAGGAAATCAATGTCTCATAGGGGATAGGGGGAAAACGACCCATTTTCCCTGAAAAACGGCCGTTTTCCCCTGCCTTGGGCCAAAACGGCCGTTTTTTAGGGAAAATGGTCCCCTCCTGGGGCCGTTTTCTGTCTACTTTTGCACTTCTTTGGCTTTTCAGCAAGTTTGGGGATTGTTTTTGGGGTGAAAACGCCTCCCCAAAACGGCCCCATGCTCCTAATGCTCCTCCTTTGCCTCCCTCTTGAGCGTAACTTTCCCTCCTCCTTCCAAATTGGTGTAGATTATCTGCAAAGAGGCAAAATAACACGAAAAGGGACAAGGTAAAAGCTTATCTATGATAAGCTTGGGTTAATTAGTAGCTCAAAAAGGACAATTATAGTGCAATTAGAGAGTGAAAATGGAGCAAATGGACACCAAAACAAGGCCTAGAAATTAGCTTATCAGATCTCCCAAAGAATTATCATCCATTGTATTCCCAACACATCATCACAACCTCCTAAAGGAATAACAAAGAAGCTGGTAGTTAAATCAGTGTTCTGAAGCCTCCATTTCAGATCCTTGACCACATAACCACACCTAAGCTGACCTCCATCAGCCACTGAAATACGGAAAGGTTTGGTTGTTGTCAACTTACACCCCAACTTCTTAACAAGCCCCTCATCAACAAAGCTGTGTGCACTACTTGTATATATGAGGATACTAATGGCTTTTCTTTCCACAACCCTTGTAATTCTCAAGGTTTAACAGCTACTATTCCCACTCAAGGCATTGATGGAGATTTGTGTGAGCTCAGGTGAACTCCCACTATGCTCATTGGAATCGTCTTCAATGAGATAGTCCAACTCTTTAGGTGACACACCAATGAAATAAAGTTGTTTTTTAGCATTACACACATGATCAGAGGAATACTTTTCATCACACCAAAACCAATCCCTTGGCCCTCTTTTGATCAAAATCTGCAGAGCTCAATCTAGGTCTAGAGGAGATTGCACTGCAAGAAAAATACAAGATTGCACTATATATTTTATAATTGAAATTTCTACATGAATTAAATTGAACTGAATTGAACTAGAATAAATTTAATTGCATTGAATTGTACTAAACTAAAATGAACTGAATTGAATGAAGTAATTAAAAATATGGAAATTTTCTAGGGTACCCCTGTACTTTGATGAAATGTCTGCGGTACCCAAAGTATTGGAAATGTGCCTGGGGTACCCCTAAACTTTGAACAAAGTGATCAACGATTAAGTCACAAAATGACTATAGTACCCTTGCAATGACTTTTATATTTATCTCATTCATAATATTATTTGATAAAAATTTATAAAAAATATTAAAAAAAAAGTATGGAAACTCATACCCCAACTCTATTTTTATTTTCAAAAAAGAAATTTTTTAAAAATAAATAAAGTTTAGAAAAATTATTTTAAGAAATAAATATAAATAAATAAATAAATAAATTTTAGAAAATTTATTTTAAAATAAAATTTATTTATTTTTTTTTTACAATTTTCCATTTTTTAGCTTATATAGGTTTAACTAAAACACAAAATTTTAAATTTCTTATATATCAGTTTTTAATTTTTCTTTATTAAAAAATTAAAAATTTATTTTTTTATTTTTTAAAATAAAATTATTTTAAATTTTAAAATTAAGTAAAATTTTGTGATATTTTAATTTTTCTACTTTTTTGATTTTTTTACCAAAATATTATAAAAGAGAGAAATATAAAAGTCAAACATAGTTATTACACAAAAAATGCATTGCAAGAGCAGTATAGTCATTTTATGGCTTAGTGGGTACGTCCATCACTTTGTTGAAAGTTCACGGTTACCCAGTCACATTTCCAAAACTTTGGGTACCATAGGCATTTCATCAAAGTACAGGGGTAGCCCAAAAAATTTCCGTTAAAAATGAGGTGAAGAGAACAAAGCCAAAGTATTGGTAATATTAGAGGCAACTGTTGGAGGCATTAAAGATGTTGATGCAACAAATTAAATCCGAGGTTGACCCAAAATTATTGCCTCTAAATATATATATTTAGAAGCAGAAACTAGAGGCACACATATAGAGGCAACAATTAGAAGCAAGTCACTTTAGGGGCATGTATTTGTGACAATTATTTATGAATGCCCCAAAAGATATAGGTTTGGAGGCATGTAATTAGAAGCGACCTTTAGAGGCAACCTTTAGAGGCATGCACCCTTTAGCAACAACTCATTCGGGGCAACCGCAATTAACATGCTACAAATTCCAACTTTTAGAGGCACTTATATTTGATTGCCCCAATTTCAAGGATTTAGTGGCAACCATCAAACAAATGTCTCTTAACGTACACTTTAGAGTCATGGTTAAATGAGATGCCTCAAAATATTGCCTCCATAAATCATTTTTCTTGTAGTGTTGGACCAGAGAAACTCCTGGGCCTGTTGAATGGTGTTTGTGTGGGTTTAGTGTTTGGTGTAGGGAGTACTAGGGGCAATTTTGTGGTGCGAGGTGAGGACTGTGAGGTGGTATTTTGGTAAGTACTGGTGGCAGGTCTATTCGTGGAGCTAGGGAAGGGTTTTGAGGTGGTTTTGGCTAGCTATCATCAAGTAAATTAGCTTCTTCTTGCAGTTTGGCAAGGCTATATACCTCCTGCAGATTAGTGGGTTTAAACATTCTAACCTTCATCCTCATCTTCCTCTCCAATCCTTCTAAAAAACAGCTCAAAGCATACTTGGGTGTGAGATTGAGTTTGCTCAAAATGCAGTCAAATGCCACATGATAATCACTTACACTACCATTTTGCTTCAAAAATTTAAGGTCAGCCATTAGATCCTCATAAGGTTTACTAAATCGAGTTTGCAATGCAATTTTATATTCATCCCGATATAATAGCAGGTAGTTCAGCAGATGTATGCTTAATGAAAGCTTGATGCCACAGTAATGCCTTAGCCTCTAAATGAGTTGATGCTAATTTCACCTTCATGCATTCATCCACAAAATCCACAAAGGAAAATTGCTCACATTTAAACAGCCAATTTTGCAATTCATCTCCATTAAACCTAGGTAATTCTTATTTAGTAAGACGAGTGAATTGATTACCTTGCTCATAAATGAATCCCCTCCTTCCCACATTTTGATCTACTCTGCCCATGGCCACCAAGATGGTCATCTTCCTGGTTAGCTCACCCACTTGAGCTTGAAGGATCTAAACATCACTAAGCCGAGCTTCTTCCTCCTCCAGCAAGAACTTGGCCGAGGAACACAAGCTCCGATACCAAATGATACTCTTATGCAAGAAAATTAGAATTCACTAACTCACGAGATGAAATCTATGAGAGAAAGAAAAGACTCATCGAGGGAATAAGTTAGAATTTAGAGAGAGAGAGAGAGAGAGAGAGAGAGAGAGAGAGAGAGAGGAAACCATTCACTCAATTCACAAGCCTCAAAATCAGTACAACCATGGCTAATATAGCCTTAAGGGAATGGAAATGCTGAGAAATAATAGAATTGCAAAAGGGAATATTTCTGGAAAAATATCTATAACATAATGGTGTGACTCAGCAGTGTTAGCAGCTTTTAGATTACCTGAAGTAAGAGAGTGTGAGTTGTTGAAAATAGGACCTGTTGATCAAGAATAACAAACGTAAAGTAACTGTGTCGTGGTGAGAACCACTGCCTTAGAAGCGAATTCGCATAGACTAGTGCAGTCTTGAAAAGGCGTCGCCCCCCAAGGTTAACACATCGCTCTCCGATCCGTGCACTCGGATAAGAGAGTTAGAATCGCTCAAGATTGCTCAGAAGGATCTGGAGAATAGTAACAATGGAAGAAATCGATTTTTTTCCGTGAAAAGGGAAGAAGGAAAGCAGGAGATAAATAGGGCCAAAAACGTTTAGTAACTGCCCAATTAATAAGCCTTTAATCAAAAAATCTGGGAGTGATATCAGTAGCCCCACCACATCGCGCACGTGCCACGAACACGAACCGGACGGACGGCGGCGGCGGCACGCGTGAGAGGCTCTTCTTCCAACTCACTTAACCCCTTGTAACACTTTGAGTTATTTAAAGCAAACTAACACCTTATTTTCTTCCAATGTGGGACAAGAAGAGAATGAAAATGAGAGGGAAAAGCAAGACCTACTTAAACCAAACACAACCCTTGGTTTCTTTCCATGTGGGACAAGAGAATAAACCAACACTTCCCTTTACATTCTTTGCATTATTAACATTTCCCCCACTAATGCAAAGATAAAAAAAAAAAAACCAAATAAAACGAAAATCCTTCGGAGCAATAAGAAGATTTGATGCTTAAATGTTAGTACTTGTGAGGTTTTGAACTAACACATAATGACATAGGGTTAATCTCTTAACTAGTGAGTGAACTACTCTTGAACTCCGATCCCTAGTTTAGAGAGATGACCCGTAGACACACATCTTACCTTCACCTTGTGCGAATTCCGCGATAAAATACTACATATATAAATTTGGCCATATAACTCCTTGGGACGCTCATGAGTGCTCTAGAAA